>JAAAKQ030320052.1:0-14609 GCA_010016005.3 Zanna intricata
GGATTTGAACCTTAGAACTCTCGACTTCGAAATCAGCTGATTTGCGATGTCGCGTTAACCACTAGACCAGCCCAGTCGCTACAATCGGTGGGCAATCACTACAGTTTTAACTTTTATTAACGTAACTGAGCCGGAATAAAATTTTTTTTTTATTTACTAGTAGTAATATTCAAATTTTTTCGATGAACAAAATAAATCCAGAATCAATGCTACTAAATAAATCAGTCCCTCATTTTTTTTTGGGTGGGGGGGATGAACAACGGAAGCGTTATTATCTCCCGGATTAAAATTAAATAAAAAAGGCTAAAAAATAATTTATTACAAACTAAAACTAAACATGAATAAAATAAAATCTTAGAAACTAATTTTATTAAAACTTACAACCAATATCATAAAAAAAGTTAAGATGTTTAAAACTAAAATAAAATTAAACAACATAACTAAAACTAAAGCTAATATCACAGACGAAATATTACTATCTAAAACTTAAAGCAAATACTACGTAAATCTTAGAACTAATACCAAGTCATAATTTTAAAATAAAAATAAAACTAAAATATTAAGTGTCATTAAAAATCCGTAAGGGGTGTAAATGGACCCTTAACGGTAACGAAAAAAACTATGTAAACCTTAAATTTTGTTAAAAATATTAACCAGTCACAAGAATCCGAGAACCCTGTCTATCACTGTATTATTGTTTTTTTAGGATCTGGCGAATATTCTCAGTTTAAATTTGCGACGTAAGGCCGCATAACATATACAATCTGTCAAAATATGACGCACAGTTAATCGGCAGTTACATCTTGTACTGATTGGTGCGTTTTCTCCTTACATAAGATACCCGTGGGTAGCTCCCGTATGTCCTATACGCAATCGACAAAGGACTACTTTCTCCCGACGAATTTTTCTGCATGAGGAATTCCATGGCAACACAGAATCATTAATACACCGCAGCTTGTTATCAACTGTAGCCGTCCAGTAATCTTGCCACTTTGCGCGAATAGTGAGTTTTATACAATTTATAAAGTCGCATGTAGTAACACGGGTGGTAAAGGATGGTTGACTACACGCGATCTTAGCTGCGGAATCTGCACGTTCATTTCCTGGAATCTCCACGTGGCTAGGGATCCAACAGAAACTCACTTGTGTGTTGCGATGGTTCAACTCAGCGATTGCATTATAAATTTCTACGACGATAGGATGTCTGGGATACAAATTTTATAGGGCTTGTACAGCACAGTACAAATAAGGATATTTCTACAATTAGGGTTAACGATATTCAGCGCCTTATTTATTGCGTAAAGTTCAGCTGTAAAAACACTTGAGATGCCAGGTAGGCCAAACATATATGTTCTACATACCGACAACAAATGCGCAACCAACGGTATCATCCTGTTTTGATCCATCTGTGTATATTATTGTGTTAGGATTTACATTGAAAACAAATGGTGAAAGCATTGCTGAAAGAAGATAGCTGGTGTTGATTGCTTCTTGTATATGTTAAGATTAAAAATAAAATTTATACTGCTGATTCTCCAAGTAGGATATGAACACTGATACACATGAAAAACGGAAGGTATGTCAACATTTAAAATATTAAGTAACCGTTTATAACCATTTAAAACTCTTGATAAATGCAAGCATACACCCTGTGAAACCCCATTCTTTAAGGGTGTTAAGAATGCGGCGTCGCCAGTCCGTGTCGTAAGCCTTGTTTATATAAAAAAAGACATCGACAAGGCGTTGGGGGAGGAGGAAGTCGTTTTGTATAGCTGCTTTCAGTGACACTAAGTGGTCAATGGAAGAACGTACTTGACGGAGACCACATTGTTCTGGACATGAAAGGTTATGTCTCTCTAAGTGCCATGTGAGTCTGCGATTCACCATTCTCTCCATTACTTTACACAGAACGCTTGCCAAAAAGATAGGACGGTAACTTGTGGGGTTTGCATTGTCTTTACCAGGTTTAAGTACTGGTATGACCAGGCTGAAGTTTTGTGAGTAGAATAGCCTATTATAAATAGGTGTTTTAGTGCCGAGGTAGGAAGGTGTGACAGCATACTGAGACAAATGTTGTCGGGTCCAGGGAAAGTGTCACCAGAGTTTTTAAATGTGTGTAATAGCTCTTTCACTGAAAAAGGAGCGTTTAATTCATAAACCGAATCACCAACATTTAACAACAATGCTTTCATTTGGAACTTGTATATCTGAAATTCGTCACTGTAAGATGAGTTGAGCGACACCGAACGGAAACACTCAGCCACGTTACTTGTCACTTTTTACCCACCGGGTTGGTCTTCTAGTGGTAAACGCGACATCGCAAATCAGCTGATTTCGAAGTCGAGAGTTCTAAGGTTCAAATCCTAGTAAAGATAAACATTTTTATACGGATTTGAATACTAGATCGTGGGTACCAGTGTTCTTTGGTGGTTGGGTTTCAATTAACCACACTTCTCAGGATTGGTCGATCTCAGATTGTACAAGACTACACTTCATTCACATTCATCCTCTGAAGTAATACGTTACGGTAATTCCAGAGGCTAAACAGATAAAGAAAAAAAAGTTACTTGCCACTGCTGAAGGTGACGTAATGAGTTCTTCAAAAATGAGTCCGAGAATGGATTGTGTTCGTGATCCGCAGATTGTACGGATCTTTTTCCACACAGCAGACGTGGGTGTAGTACGTGAGATGGTATCCACGTATTTCCTCAGTAACTTCCTCCTAGAGTCTAAGAATACCCGACGACATTCCGCTCTAGCTTTGCGGTATAAATCGAGATGTTCATTAGCTGGTCTGCGGTTGAATTTACGCAGCGCTTGCCTTCGCTTCCTAATGGCGTGTTGACAATCATAATTCCACCATGGAACGGAAGGACGGCTAGGATTTCCCGATTTTTTGTGGGATATTTTTACTACCATTATCAAATATGAGAGACGTGAAGGAGGAAAGTTCATCAAGAGCGTCGGTACAATCACATACTGCGATGGAAAGGCATTGTGGTAACCATTCCAATCTGGCTTTTCAACAACCCATCTCCGTGGTCTTTTATTCACCATACGTACGACTTCAAAGCCTATAATGATTGGCCTGTGGTCGCTACCATGAAAGTCGTCAGAAGTAGACCAATTAAGGCGAAGGAACAAATTCTGTGAGCAGAAGGAAAGGTCGATGTTTGACAGTGCTACTGTCGATAAGAACATGAATGTATGTGACCCATCATTCAATAGACAAAGGTCCAAGTCTTGCTTCACTCTATTTATCATATTTCCTCGAGTGGAGCACAGATTTGAGCCCCAGGAAATATGGTGAGCATTGAAGTCTCCTACTATTTACGCCGGCGATGGTATTTGGGCGAGGAGATTTGATATTTCTAGAGTACTGAAATGGCGTAAATGGCATGCGGAAAAAAAAAGAAAAAAAAAAGAAGAGCACTGAAATCAGAGTTAGGTGAGAGATACACACTGCTTATAGGCTATTTAAATGAGACGATGATTTTTACAGCAATAGCAGGAATAGGTGTAACCAGTGGTATTCTTCTAGCTGTGACCTCAATTTGCATGAAAATAGCGACACCACCACTCTCTCTACTATCTAACACGCAGTCGTATCTCTCACTGACATAGCCTCTGAGTGCAACCACATCCTTTTGCAATAGATGTGTTTCTTGGAAACACATGATTAACGGTTCATCTTCAAAGCGGGACCGATGACCTCTAACATTCCACTGAATGATGTTCATAATAAATAAAAGGTAGTTAAATGAAGGAGTAATGATAAATATATGAAAGGGTTAGTTATAGGTGATCCGGTTTTTCTTTTTCGAATTTTTGATTTTGAGGAAATCGGATACCCTGGGATCGGGTGGTTCTCAACCATATCCTCCAGTATTCGTAGTGTTAGAGGTGGAGATTTAGATAGCTGGGAAGATGATATCCCAGAGGAGGTTTTTGCATGTGCTCCCTTAACAGGGAGCTTATCTGGTGGCTTACCATGTGATGTATTTACTCCTGCCTGTGTAGGCGATCCTTTGGAAACAGGAGCTTTGAGAGGGATCCCAATGTTGGGGTCATTTACTGCAGCTAGACATTTTTGTTCGTCTTAGTCAGCTCATAAATTGTGGCTGTAAGTCAAGCAACTTATTCGGATAACATCAGAACAAGTTTTTTCAGCTCATTGCAGGATCTGCATTGCTGATTACCTACGTTTGCAGGGGCCTGCCTTGATGCAGCGGTGGCAAAGGACACATCCGGTTTAACAAGTTTCCTGGAATTGATGGTTTTATGTATTCCTCCTTTCCGCCGGAAATGAAAGCTTCTGCTCAGTAACGATTTTGCGAATTGCCTTCTCTTCTTTGAAGGTTGGGCAATCTCGTGAGGTTGCTGTATGTGACCCGTTCGCACACTTTTCATCTTGTAGGCAGTTAGTGTCTGTGTAGCCTTCGTTGGCGCATCGAGCGCAGATCTCGGTTTTCGGGCAAAATGTTGTAGTGTGCCCATATCCTTGGCATCTGAAACAACGCCGTGGGTTAGGTTTAAATGGTCTTACTCGTACCGACAAGTAACCCACTTTAATCTTATCTGGTGGCGTCGGGAGATTAAATGTTAATATAAGAGAAGGCATTTGTTCTTCTGTCTGGATTTCTCGTTTCATTATCTAACTTATTGCGTTCGTAGCTCGTCAGCTATTTCCGTTACGTCCATCTCCATAAGGTCTCTGCAAAAAATCACTCCACGGCTTGTATTGAGCTTTTTATGGCATTCCGCGCTTATGTTTATATTGCCTATATTACGGAGACGTATGATGGATCGATTCTGTTCATCATTATATGTTTCGATTAGAATCGATCCGTCTCGCAACTTCTTAATATTTTTCGGGGAGCCACACTAACCCGTAATAACCTTATTAATCAGGAAAGGCGAGAGCTTATGCTGTTATGAAGAACCACAAATCTGACGGTTTTATTTTTTAGATTTCACCACTACTACCATTTTATTTTCCTTGTCTGACAATGCCGAGCGAAGCCTTTTCACAAGACTTATATTATTGATGGTTTTTCAGATGGACCACCAACCATCATAATTGTTTCTGTTGGTCCTGTAATTTTCGTCCCACGAGTACCGGCTATTTAACGGACCACTCCAGCAGAGCGCACGCGTGTTGGAGCTAGATCAAAGCTACAATTGGGTTCGCCCAGGTGCCCAAAGGACATCGTTCGAGACTCACTACGTAGAGCCATTCACCCATCGGCACGATAGTTCCCACCTTGGGTTACGATCGCGATTCGTAAGGTGTCGCAACATCACCGAGTGTATGTGTAAGAAGAAATACTGTAGAATGTTGTGGGATTGCATATGTTGTAAATTGTGTAGTGTATGTGTATAGTGTAAAATGTTTAGAAGCTCAGTGTGTAGTGGGAAGAAAAGCTGCAGAGGTCGTGGGAGTCCCTGATTTATTTTAAGTTGTTTCAAAAATAACCGTAGCAGTTTACGAAGTAAAAATGCAAAGATAGAAATCGTTACGTAAAATATAATTAACCAATAACATTTTAATATATCCGGTATTAAGTTATCTATATCCAATAAGCTCTCTGCATTTTATAAAGGTCTGTCATTTTCTGTAGCTTTCATTATCGGATAGCGTATATACTTTTATGAAATACGGGTATAGGAATGTGTGTTTATATAATCGGTAAGTCTCAACTTATTAGATCAAGGATTCAAAATTTCATATAGAGACATCTATATATATATATATATATTTCACTTTATTGTGGTCACGATAACTGCCATAACTTTGCGCCAATCACTTTCAAATTTATACATAAAATATAAGGACCCTAAATCTCGGTCGAGTTCGTTAATGGGAAAATCTGACCATGGGGATGGAAATGGGGGGGCTTTTAAAAAAAAAATATCGCTACGATTTTCTTAACAAGTGAATATCAAATTCATTTAAAATTCCTCATATTCTTTGGCTAAATGCCTAAAACTTATCTAAGTAAAGGTTTTTGATATCATTGGCCAAAGGAGTGGAAAGTAATGTGGTTTCGAAGATAAAAAAAATTATACATCCCTTAATAGGCACAGTATCGAATCAGTTTAAAGCGGTCGTTAGTCCTGTAAACATTACCTAAAACTTTTGACGGAATCAATTTTTGATAAGACCAACTCTTACGGCAAGGTATGACCAAAATGTTGCTGGAGAATTGTAAAATGCATTAATGCTCGCCAAATGTATACAGCGAAGAGGCGCTCAAACAATTGTAACGCATACATGAATAAGATCTTTTGCGGTGCCCGCGTATTCAGGGCGGTTACTAACGTTGAAACAAAATTAATATTTTAATAAACGGATCTTAATCTTGGAGAGCTGCATCAAACCAGTCAAATGACTGAAGACAAAAACAAAATCTAAAATGTCGAATCAGAAATATATGAATTTAATTTATTCGTTATTATATCGCTTCAAACTGATGTTTGTAAAAAAAAAAAAAAAACAAAAAAAAAACGTGTTTACATATTTCGAGCAAGCGCATGCGAGGCACATTGACGCTCAAATGAAAACGATCGGTCGACAAACCGTCTAACAAGCAGCACTATGTATTTAACGGGATCGCTACGTCACGTTTTCCTCTCCGAAGCAGTTAAATGATGATGTAAATTAAGTATAAAAAAAAACACATTATTTCTCTGTTAATCGTTACTTTTAATTATATTTAATTTCCTTATTGGATTAACAAAAGCCGACAAACTGATTTTCTACTTCAGTTGTATTCTACTTCAACTGTTTTATTTTACTTCAATTCTACTTCAACTGTAAATCGATCGATAACTGTTAAACTGTCGGTTGACAAACGTCCAAATCGGGCGAGTACAAAACGATAGGTTAAAACCTTATAACCTACTTATTAAGGTTATTACTTATAACCTTATTATTAAGGTTTAGTTATAGGGTTAACAAGACACATTTTTCCAAATAATTTTCGTATTTTAAAAGAGTGTCAAATCCAGTTACATTAAAAAGGGTTCTACAGGATTTTTTAAGTTTTTTTTTTTTTTTTAAGTTTCAGTATGCAATTACGAGTATATGAGACAGCCGTCGATATTTTATCGTCATTAAGTAAGATTCAAATCCGATCTGCAATAACGATAACCGGCGGGTTTATTACTAGACGGGTTATACATTTTTTACCGATTACATTTAATCCTTTTAAAAACTAAAAATCGTTAAGTTAATAATGTAACATAATAAGATAATAATTTTGTTGTGATAGTAATTTACAAGCGAATTGACGTTAAGAAGTCATAAATAAACATCGAAAAATATGCCGAATTCGTTCTGCAACATGAATCGATGATAATTTTCTTTTAAGATGGTAAAATACTTACGAATTAAGAATTAGTAAGCGCTAAGATAAACCAAGCAAGACGTGCGGTAATGTTATTAACCGCTAAAACCGTATTCAGTTTGGTTTTCGCCAGCGTTTCACTTTTTAATAGCCGGCAAAGATCGCATTTAAATAACGAGTGCGTTGCGGTCGTTGAAAGCTGACGTGCCTGATTCCAGGCTCCGGTTTAACGACAGCAGTCTTTGGAACTTCTTAATACGGCGAGCAGGAAAGAACAGCGGGAGGTGGAAGGAGGAGGCGCGACGCGACGCGGTTTCAACCCGGGAACTTCGTTAATCCCGCCCGCTGAAAACATGTTTAAAACTATATTCGGAACTGCATTCATACTAGCTAATTCCTGATAATTACAAAGTAGGCTTCCGCTACGGTAAAGGTACCGTAACGGCTTACTTTTATTGTTCCTCTTGTTCAGCGTTCTCTATTCTTTAAACCGCTACCGAAATTTTACACTTCATAAAGAATTTGCCAAACATTAATGCTCGCCAAATGTATACAGCGAAGAGGCGCTCAAACAATTGTAACGCATAAGATCTTTTGCGGTGCCCGCGTATTCGGGGCGGTTACTAACGTTGAAACAAAATTAACATTTTAATAAACGGAATTATTTTACTTAAAATATATTCAGCTATACCGATAAAAATAATCCCTTAACGTCTACGATTTGAATAACATACTTGGTAAATCCTATTCTCTCGAATCTGAGGATAACAGTATTGAACTTAAAAAATAAAAAATACTGATCTTTATAACTGCAACCAATAATCTGAAGAATAAATTACATTAAATACCTTTTGTTACAAAAACAGAGATTAAATAAAAGACGATGCTTAACTTCAAAATATAATTTTAATTCAAGCTCTACAAACGGCTAAGTTTATAAATTATTAGTACGGCCGTTTTTTAACAACTTTTTTCTAACGATTAGAATTTCCCGTAACTAGCTGCAATACCCGATTTATATCTTTGTCGATGAACCTGAAGCTTAATAAATCTCTTCATACTGACGGTAAAAATTGGATTGTCATATTTTATTCCCCGATTACGAACCGATGCGATTTCATTTCATTACTAAAATTCATCTTCAAAACTGTAATAAAAGTGCCCTTTTTGACTGCTTTTGAACCGTACTAGACTTTACGTCCGTAAGAAATGCGCAGTAAAAATCCAAAAAAAAAGTACTATTAAATAACTAATTTAATTTTCTAATAATTTTGGCACTGTTGGTATTAATACATTTTTATTTATAAATTAATATTTCCACTTACCAACAATTAATAATATAAATATCCGAGCGCTTTCGAAGTCACTTCTCCATCATCAGTGACTATTTGAAATTATTAATTTAATATTCATATATGAATTTAATATTCAATTTTTTATGAATGAATATAGCTAAATTGAATTAAAATTGTTAAGTTCATAATAGTTAATAGTCAACTAATAAAATACGTAATACGTTAATAAAAATGTAACGTCATGTCCGTAAGATGTTTACCACTATTATCGTCTTATGTATTACGTTTACGCATAATAGGCTTTATTCTCGTTAACGACGCGATAAGGAAAATTATCTAGTACAACTACTGAATTAGCTGGCAAATTTGGAAGCGGTTTCTCTTTAAGCCGCTTTGAAAAATTCATTTCGTGATTATAGTCTCCGTGGCTGTCGTAGATTTCCATATAGTAAAGCAGTGATCCATATAGTAATTCTTGATCCTTTGCCCACCGATTTTTTCAAAGATTCTTTAAGCGGGTTCTTTTCAGTCTATCCTTTGTTAATAAATTAGTAATGTGTATGAACGTTTCATCGAGAAACACAAATGAACGATTTTGTTCTCTTAATTTATCATATACTTTCATATATATACTTTTTTCATATACTTATAGAGTTTGGTGATGATGCCTTTCCACTAAAAACCGATATATTTGTCGAAACTTTATCCCGTTTGAAGCCGAAACTTTTCAAAATACGTCTTAGTGATATAGCGGAACTTCGAACACATTATCATTTAAACAATTTTTTTTAATAACTAGGCATTTTTCTTGAATTTAAAAATTGTTAACTACAAGGCAAACAGCGTACAAATCAAAATCGTCTAACCCGTAGTATATTTTTTTTAATTAATTTTTTTTTTTACAAATTTTCAGTCATAAATTTTACCTCTGCTTTAATAATTTGAGTTATAGAATTTTCAAAACTCCCGTCGTGGCACTAACCCTTTCTATGTCTAGGATCGATAATAAATACTCTTTAATTTAAGATGTTTACATTTCAATAATTATATTTATAAACATACATAATTATTTATTTTTTATAAATAATTAGGAACACAAAGTACTTACTTATGTACGCAAGTACGTTTAAATAATAAGCTTCTGTTGTTGATAATTAATTTTTGTTTGCGGCAGACAACTAATTTACGCGTAACTGATTGCACACTTATGGAGGAACGAATAGAGGTACTAGGTACTGTCATTCCGCTGAAGTGGTAGTGGTAGGTTCACGAGCCGTATGAAATGGCAATATTTATACTTGTTTTACGAGCAGCGGTCTATAACAGGAAAAACATAACTTATGCTATTAAACGATTGTTACAGTACTTTTTCATCTAAGCAGCAATTAATATAGCTTCTTTTTTCTCAAAATACCATTTCCATCTAACCATCCATCCCACAAATAATGGTTTTTACCCCAGTGACTTAAAAATCATTTAAAATTAATTTTAAATAATTTAATTTTTTTCAACCGAGATTGAATTTCTTAAATATTTATCGGAATATAAACTAGTATAATCTATCAATAAATAAGAGTTACGAAAAAAAGGAAACCGAAAGAGACGTATTTTTGTACTTTAAAACAATGTAGAATGAAATTTGATAATAACATTATTATTAAATTAGTATACATATATCGAATGTGTGTTATATAAATGTGTATTAATCGATATATTTAATGTAGAACGATGACTAAACGAAACAAAATGAGATTCGGTCATCAACTACATTAATAATATTCACGCTCACATAAACAATGTAAACTATAAAATAAAAAGTAGACATCGTGGGACTGGCCAACAGAAGTGAAAATTTAAAAAAAATTAGTACCGATCATTGGTTAATAATTATATTTGATTCTAATGTATGAGATTATTTATTTAAAAGGACTTAATAGACTGTTTAATAAGTCTATTTATAATATAGTATAATGGTCAATTAAATAATTTGATAATAAAGATTAAATTGGTTTTCTTTATTAAATAAATGTTAGAAAACATTTACATTTAATAATGAATTATAAATTTTTTTTTTTACAATATATTATTATTATTCTATTTCTGTAATGTTTATATTATTTGTATTATCATTAACTTCTAAAATTTTTTCTAAAAATGAAACAATTGGTTTATGATAACTAAAATATGAAATAAATACTGGAATGAAATCTATCCAAATATCTTGTAAATTTGCTATGTTATTTTTGCACTAGATTTAAACAATTATTTTAAAATTAATTTTATACAAACAACTTAAAAACACTTCAATACGTATAGGTATACACAACGATATCTACAAAGCAACGCGCTCCGGATAACTACAACAGTCTTTCTATACGGTATTAATATTCTGTATACCTGTACGTTTGTATATGCGTACTGGTATACAGAAAGAGAGAAAAAGAGTGAGAGAAAGAAAGAGAAGTGGAATCGACGTCTTTCTTTACTGTATATTGGTGTAAACGGATATGCGCATATGTGTAAGAATACAGAAAGAAAGAGAGAAGTATATTGGGAATCACCGACAAGTTATCGATGTTTTTTCTCCCGCCTCTCATTCTATATATATCATAGACATATATGTATTATTAATTCTCGCTCCATGTCTTTCTCTCCTATATATGTGCTTTAGCGTTTCGTGACGATTTTTGATTATGAGTAAGCTACATTTTTCTTCATGCAAAAGTCTATTACAAAAGTATCTGGCACAACGCGCCAAAAAAATTTTCACTTCAGAAATAATAAACTAATAAAAATTGCAAGAAATCACAATAATTACAATATTTTTATAAGATATAAAAAAAATTAGCGTGATGAAATAATTGATTATACACTTCACAAGTACGAGAGATTAAAAATCATAGCATAACAACTGAAGGAAGATTTTAACTGTGTATGTGCGCTCGCGCGCACGCGTAGCGAGAGAGAATGAGGGTGATAAAAATAACCGTCGGGTACAATACAGTAAACGAACATGATGCGGTGCTCTTGTGTTAGTGGTAATGTAGATTAGAGGGGGTATGCGGTGACAGCAGTGAGTCGAGTAGATCGCATGGTAAGGGGCGTGCAGTGGAAGTAAAACGTACGCGTAGATAGAGAAACAGAGCATTCGACCGTCGTCGACGGTTAATAATTAAATGACGTCACAACTATAAATGGCGTAAGCAACAGCTGATTCAGCGACCGGCTCATGCGCTACTGATCACTAGCGAAAGCGGTCGCGGTCCCCACCAATCATTCAATACATATGCTTAGCGCTTAGCGTCTCGTGACGATTTCTTATTAGGAGTCAGCTATTTTTTTATTCATAGAAAAGTGTAGTACAAAAAAGTGTCCGACACAACGCTCCAAAAAAAAATTTTGCATTAATTTTTCAATAATGGTGAAATATTTTTTTAGCTATTACACCTATACAATATAAATATGCTACGCACTGTACATTTTTAGCGAACGAAAAAATCGATATGTGAAATTTTCTATTAATTTAACACATCAATATTTTTCCACACTTACAACCAAAATGGCAACTCGGACAAATGCCCGAGTCGCCCGCCCCTAGACCTGGCGCTGCACAAGCTACACTGTTTTGTTCATGTTTATTTAGTCCCTAAATTGAGACCCCATCGCTTAGTTTAATCTATAAATAATAATTTGTTGGCAAACACTTATATAAAAATTTACAGGGTTGAAAATAGTGTACATGTACTTCTAAGCACTTGTCAACACGTTTGACTATGTTCCTGGTTAGTCTAGTTAGATGTACCCTGTCTATTTCCTGGAGGGCATTGGCAATGTTTGTCTGCAATTTCTGTAGGGTGTGTTGATTGCTCCTAGAAACAATTTCTTTTAAGTAACGTAACAGAAAAATAATTATACTAGTTAGATTAGGGAATCTCGGCGGCCACCATCTTTTAAAAATGATTCTTCAACCGAAAATATCCTGCATCATCTCCATAGTAGAGCGAGCTGTATAGCAAAAGGCGTTGTCCTGTTGCAACCGGCAATCATACTTATCCTGTTGCAGTAACACTATGACTT
This sequence comes from Zanna intricata, assembly GCA_010016005.3. NCBI lineage: Eukaryota > Metazoa > Arthropoda > Insecta > Hemiptera > Fulgoridae > Zanna > Zanna intricata. Next base: position 12,722 of record JAAAKQ030320052.1, read on the forward strand.
GGATAATTTCTTGATAGAAGGCAGCTTCCAGTTTAAAAAAAAAAAAAAAAAAAAACCAAGAGTCCTATTATTTGTCGCCTAGAAACCGCACACTATACGTCTACATTTGTGAGTGTAGGAGATTCAAAGAAAATGTGCGGGTTTTCAGTACCCCAAGTCCGGTAGTTCTGAATATTAACATTTCCAACAGGATAAAACCACGGTTCGTATGTGAAAACCGCTTGATCAAAATATCAATGTTCTCAAAATGAGGAAACCATAGAAGTTTAATGGACCCTTTTAGTATAATCAACATAGTTAGTTCACGGAAAACCTGTATTCGATATGGATATTTCAGCATTCTCCTCACTGCAGTGCGGGCTGAACTTAGTGAAACGTTCTTTTCTCAGCTTAGTCTCCGCAATGAGCTCTTCTAACTGCCGCTTTAATGTCCTGTACGACCTCCTTCGTTAAAATTGATCTGTGTCCGGCACGTATCTGGATCTCCGAACCGGTTTCATAAAATGTTTTAAATAACTTCTAAATATCACTTTTCACTGGAGCTTCCTTTTCAAGTTTCTCCTTAAACTTTCTTCAACACACAGAAATTTCTTTCGTTTTTAAATTCCTTTACATCACGAATTCACGTTATTCAACGGTTAAACGCATTTTAATAACAACAAAGGATTACGTATCTTGTTCAACAGACAATGATCGACACAGAATGGTAATATTCAAATGTGCAGCCCTCCCCACTCCAGCTGTAGCCGTAGCAACTTCTATATTATTTTACCCATCTAACACCAATATATACAGTTGAACCAGTATATAAAGTTGAACACTGTATATACATTTAACTACTTATGTAAGTAAATTCTTTCAAGGTAAGAATTTCAACTGTATTAATAAAAAAAAAATTTCTGCTTTTCTTCCAGAAAATCAGAATTTCTGTAATTTATAAGATAAAGGAAAAATAAAGTATCAGGACACGTAAAGGTTCCAATAAATCAGTGTAAAACATATTGCATTTAATGAGAAAAATGGAGTGCGTTAATTAAATAACATTAAGAATTTAACACCGATTTTCATTTATTTGCTATAACAGTTACAATGCCATGTATTTTATATAATAGTAAGCTAAGGATAAAAGCGGTTCCAAGGCTTACCGGTAGGTCAGTATATATTACCTCATAAACCCGTTCATTGAAGTATTCAATAACCCCTATGTACTAGACCGTGTTTGATTTTCCACGGATACCTTAAGAGTCTTTCATTATTGGCAAGCGGGTGGAGGTTTGTGATTTACGCGTCCACAATTAAATTCTAAAGGGGGCTAATTTACAAACATTTCCTACACCTCGATTATCAAGAGCGCACATACGCACACATACCGAATTACAATTTACCAAGATCTAACTCTATTTCTATAGAAATGCAGACAAAGCTTCATTTTCACGTAATTAATAAGAAAAAAAGAAGTGTAACATGCAATGAAGAAACTTTTTCATTCTTGAATCTCATTTAAAAAAAAGTGGTTGATCGGCTGAATGAATTTTCGAACAGCATACGTTTAATATCATTCAAAAAGAATTTTTTTAAACTCGAGACAAAATCTGGACTACAAACTGTAACAGTTAACCAACTGTACTACACAGAGGATGTACATCAGTTTTGGAGCGGTCAAAATATCTACGTTCTTTATAATTATTAAAAAGATAATTCTTTTACGAATTTTTGCTTCTTTATCAAATGTACAACTCGCATCGGAATGAGTTTTTTTACTTTCTTTAAAACCACATTTTTCGTTTAATCTTTTATAAGATGTTGTTTACCAAAACAATATATCCGTTTTTAAAATACAAAGGAGACTTCTTTGTTTTCGATCGTCTGACCGGTTTTAACGCCTTCT
>JAAAKQ030320052.1:14709-26604 GCA_010016005.3 Zanna intricata
CAAAACAATATATCCGTTTTTAAAATACAAAGGAGACTTCTTTGTTTTCGATCGTCTGACCGGTTTTAACGCCTTCTACGTACCTTTCTATTCTGCGCCTATGTGATCTTTTAGCCTGCATAATACATTCTATTATCGCTTCATACAATTTATCATTAACGTCCTTTACTGTTTTTCCATAATTCCTTCTGGAACCGAATTCGTTACGCGTGGATGCTACGTATACGGCCCACCGGTCGTTTATTTCGTTTTTCCAGATTTTGCGATAAAATTTCAAGTCTTTCTCTATTAACACTATTTTTAACGAACGAACCTCTGTAACACTACATCTGCATTTATCGCTTGTTTTTCTGACATCGTTTTGCTGACTTTAAGAGCTATATTTTATGAAAATATTTTTAGGTATCTTCTAATCCTAAGATGTATATGGGAAAATATTTTGTAACTTTTCGGTTGCCGTATTTTCTTACCCTAATATTTAATTTCACAATATTCTTTTAGGTTGATTTTATTCTATCTTATCCTCGTTTACTTTTATGAGAGATTTTCTTGAGCGATAAATCCTCGCCGTTCATTTATTTTTATATTCAACAAATAAATTAATAACATCATTGTTCAGATTAATCTATTGATGACGTCAATTGATATGATTATCGTTATGACCTCAGTCAGGTCTTGTTCTTGGCAGTCGTGTTCTAGTCGCTGGCCGTTACATTTCGTATTCCAGACGTACGTAATTGCAGTCTTAGTTTGGACAAGTATGCATGCAGTCACAATCAGTCTTGCAATCTAATACTCATATGCGTGATAACTCATAAGCGATTTATTTAATGCATAAGTCTTATATTCGTAAGTTTTGATTCATATTATTCATGCGAAAAAATCATACATTCAATTCACGTCATCACAGTTTATAAAACAATAAATGATTATTCTACAAGATTTGTATTTATTTATGCTACATAAAATTACCGGTTCTCCGATTCGAATTCGACAATCTACACATAAGATATATGGTAATCCGCTCCAGTTTAGACCAAGAACAGTCCAAAATACGTCTTTTAACAAGAATCATTAGTAAATTGTAATATTCTCATTTTTTTACCTGCGGACTGTTACTCATCTCTAATAGAAGTCATTCCATATAGATGAATTAGTACCGCTGTTATATCCGAAGTAGTAGTACTGCTTCCTGCGAATACAAGTTTAAAATATAAAACTGACAGACTACCATCTGTTACGTTGAGAAATATTTTAGATTATTATCTTAAAGATCTGTAAAAACAATAACCGAGAATTTAAATTGATTGAACGAGTAAAAGAAAAAATAAAAACAAGCCAGGAAAGAGAGAGATTCGGACGTCAAGCGATAATCGTAAGATAAACGATAGCGAATTTGTAGAAAGATCGGCGGGTCTAACGAAGGGAAATGTCTATATAAGATGATCAAAGTACTTGTTATCGATTAACTTCTTGTAGGGTAGAGGACATAGGAAATGAGTCAGGGTAGGACGAAGCGTAAGAGGAGGTGAAGCGAGTGAATTCGCAACGGCCGATGTAATGATCTGATTTTAACCCTTAGGGCAGAGAAACTCCATACCGTGTCCTTTCCTAATTACCCACTCCCCTCGTGTTTAATACCACCACCATGCGTCGAAACGGCCCTTTAGAGGGCCAGATGAAACGAGAAATATCTATCTATATAAATTCAAGAACCGTTAGACCGTATTCTGTACACAGTCACCGTATTCGACGAATAAAGAAAACAAACATTTATTCGGAACTCGTGTATTTAACTCTAATTTGGACATGTGCATACTCAAAGTCACAAAGAGAAGTAGCTTTCTGTGTTTAAAAAGATTAATACTTGCTTAACATCTTATACTGATACGCGCTGGAGAAAGCGCATGCACACACAAAAACCAAATTTTATGAGAAACGACCTACTAAAAATCTGTTTAATGATATCCTGACGAAATTACGCCTAAATAAATTCATGCATCTTTTTCTTCGTATCTTTCGAAACTGGGAATCGAAAAATTGAACGACTTTAATCCATGGAGATTCGCCAACGTGACATAGCACACCAAACACCCACTTTTTGTCCGTGCAGAGGAGACTCATGCAGTTTATGTGGATTTTCGGAACACCCGATGCGCGAATTATGTGCATTCACGTATACATCATTCGAGCCTAGTCAAACAGAAACCGATCATCGAGTTCTTCCCCGTCTGGTATTACAGATAGCCAGATAGCGGACGTGATCCGCTGACAGAGAGCTACAGCTTTTCCAGTGTCTGCAGGTTACAGCTCCTCAACAACATGAATTCTGTATGAATGCATCTTTAAACACATGCGCAATGCCTTTTAGGAACTAGAACTGAAGACCAGACCGGCTAGATAGGCGTCGCACAGACTTCTTGGGCCAACAGAGTAAGCAGCTAGCAACTTTTCTGGTGTTAACACTTTCGGTCGACCGCTTTTGGCTGTATCTGCTAAATTCCCTGTCTCTTGGAACTTGTCGTGTACTATTGTTGATGGAGTACTTGTTTGGTGCATCCACACCGTACTTTTCAGTGAAGAAATTCTGGGTCTGAGCATAACCAGCAGATTGGGAGACAATGAATATTCTCAGGTGCATTGTGTAACCCGTTTATGCTCGATTAAATTTTCGCAACGAAAGAAGGAAACATTCTTGATAGGTCACTTCACATTTTGGACACTCTGCATACGTTTGCCGATCAGTTTGAATTTATCTAATTAGCTTTATAATAACCCACCGTGCTGGTCTAGTGGTTAACGCGACACAGAAAATCAGCTGATTTCGAAGTCGAGAGTTTTAAGGTTCAAACCCCAGTAAAGGTTTGGGTAAACTTTTATACGGATGTGAATACTAGATCGTGGATAGCGGTGCTCTTCGGTGGTTGGGTTTCAGTTAACCACACTTCTCAGGAGTGATCGGCTTCAGATTGTACAAGACTATATATTTCATTCACATTCAGACATACATAACAACCTTATTCTTTATCGGAAGCAATACCTTTTGGTGGTTCGGGAGGCTGGACAGAAAAAAAAAATTAGCTTTATAATATCGAGAAAAATTGAGTCTTATTTTACTATCCAACTGGATTTTTGTTAACTTACGTAATTTTAATCTACAAATGAAATTTCACAAAAAAAAGTTAATTAAAAAGTATAAAGGAAAACCAGTTAACCAAGTGGTCCTAAACCACTTGGTTAAGTGGTTATGTTTATAAAACCACTTTTGTAAACAAAATGTTACAATACCATAAGTATACGCGTTCAGTATACCCTAAGTTTATAGCCTTTTTTTTCACCGTCGTCACCCGATTTAAGCGTTTTTAAACTAAATATTTTTTGGTTATCGATCATTTTTAAGTAATATGTGTTTTTCTTTAGAAACAGCTATTTTAACAAACTAAAGAAGATAAGATTTTTTTGTTGATCAGCCGAAAAATAAAATGTATAAAGTAATTGGAAGTAAACGTTACTAGTTTTTAAAATAATAAATTCTATTATTTTAAACAAACAAATAAAAGTTATAATTATTATAATAACGTCAGGAGAGATAAAAGTGTTGTAACGATCGTCTAAATTGCGAACTGTTGCTCATAAGAAAATGTGTTGGTTTATTGTTTTCTTATGAAACCTACCGCAAAATGTTTATTTACATATATCATTCCATTTTCGAAGTAATAAAGGTTGTTTTTACTTTTACATTATATATATCCTGACTCGACTTATCGAAACGAATGTAAGATTAAAAAAAAAATAATAATATATCTATTTCGGAAGTAATATATGTTATTTAAAAAAACTGGAAAACTGACGGTCAAAAAAGTCTAATTCGGACATGAACAATGACAAAAAATATTAGGCTATTATTCGGGAATATTTCGACTTTTTTGACGCGTTTCACACAATAATTTTGAATCGGGTTAAAAATCGTACAAAAAGTACACAATTCTTAATTTCTTCTCCAGGTTTTTTTTCTTAAGAGAAAGAGAAATTTTAATAACTAAATGAAAGCACATAATTTAACAAAAACAGTACGGGGAATAAAATGCACTAAAATAAAATATCACTCTCAAGACTTTTTTTACGGTTGAGAAAGTTATTAAATTTCAAACTCTCGGTAAAGGTATAACGCAACTAGTACAGCGATCGACCGCAATATAAAATAACAAACGCTTTCTATTAAACTAATGTAGTTTTATCAAATATTTAAATAAAATCTACGTCTGCAATCTTCGGTAGCACCGTACCGAAACGTCTCACTGTACGCTAATAAAACGAATACAGGAATTCGATGCGGGCGAAACACGATCCTACTGTCGCTATATAATAAATAGAGCTAAGCCATACAAAAACAATTAAATTTAAATAAATGACGTTTCACGGCCGAAATAAATTGAAAACACAAGCGCACACAGATACGATATTTAATCCAGTAAAACGGAATGAAAAAAAGTTCAATATAAAATTCTTTACTGAAAATAATGAAATTCCTTTGCGTAATATTTCATTATGTTATCTTCACAGTTCAGTTATGTGAAATACTTCGATACCGTTATTATTGCAGTTTTAATATCGTTAATCGCGCGCGTCACTTCATTTATTAAAGGCAAATACGTAAAATAATAATAAAAAAAAATTTAATGTAATAAATGAAAAAAAAAAAAAATTGGGGCACTCATCCTTTTGCTAAAGTTAACGATTATTAGATTAATATGGAATAATTCTTAAGGTATAATCCTGCACATATTTAAACACATTTTATGTAAGTTAGCAGACAGACATAACTGTATTTGATAATTAATTGTTTTTAATTATGTTTAAAAATGATTCTAGCTAATTTTAGGTTTCTTTGCTATCTTAGTTTTCTAAAATATAACACAATAAATATTAGTTCAAACATATTTAAATACACTCACAAAAAGTAACTTTCTGCTGCTGTTGCACGATCACATTACACGACTTCTACCCGTGGAAGTAGATGATAAAATCACCACCGTACCAGTAAATAATAAAAATATGCACACTCCAATAAACAAAAATATTTTACAAACGGGTTAAGGAAAACTGACTCGCCTGAACGACAACTGAGTAACTGTTTTTATTGTACTATGAAGTACCAAATAACTCCATTATCCGAAAAGCAGTTAAGATAAGCCCAAATATAGATCGTGTCTTATCTTGTAATAATCTTTTTTTTAGTATCATTTTCATTCGCGGAATGAAGATACGTATAACTCGTGTTCTATTATCGATAAATTAACGGTTCTCGCGAATGAAACTTAGAAAATAGTGTGAATTTTTTTTTTCGAATAAAATTTAGGTTACAGATCTGTAGGTGTGAAAGACTTAATAGAAAATTTTATAGCGTGCGTTTTTCGTAGGAAGGCAAAAGATTTGATTTTTCTTAACGAGTTGTATCTATATTTTCTACATACAAAACATCTTGCCTTTAAGTGTCGGAGACTAAGTTCGAAACGACAAAATTTTTAAACGACTTAAATCTTACAAACGTCCGCTATCCCTTTACCAAAAATATTTACTGAAAGATCGCTTCATTTTGACTTGAAATAGACTTTTTGCATTTACAAATAAAAAATAAGAAGAAAGTGACAAACTTTTTTTAAATTAAAACTAATCGAGGATGTATTTTACCGTAATATTTTAAACCATCGAAAATAGATTGACAGAATTTTATAAAACTATCGTAGAAAACTTTTGAGGTTTCAAAGAGGGTCGACACTCGTCGCAATGAAAGTTTAGTTAGGAGGACCAAGAATTAAAGGCAACGATTTAAAATTTTTATAATTTTTTTTAGGAATTATTGCGACCTTTCTTCTAGTTAAAAGAAAATAAATACTACAACGTAGTTCCTACACTGGAAGTATTTACTGGTGATAAGAATATTCTAACTGACGTTTTAAATATTTCACTTTAACAATCTGTTAAAAAAACTTATTTTTATCTGTTTAAAAAAAATAATATAATAAAAATACATAAAAGCGGTGATGTCAAGTGTAACCGCTATAAAAATAGATAGATGAATTTACAACACTCTACTAGTACTCAAAAAAGAAAAAGAATCAAGCAACATTTAATGGATTTTTTATTACGTTTAATTTTTTTATAAACTGTAGATTTATATGCGCGAGTTATACCTACGTGTAATGGTGTTGCTTAAAACCTTAAAAAAAAAAAAATTAACTGATTAGAAAACGATCGATTTGTGAAAAATGAAGTGGGTTCAAGGGTACGAGAATCATCCTCGGATAGCGTACAGTATTCCGTAAGTGTTTTTACCGACATATATCATTTCGTTTAGCGATTCTTTTAAACCGATTTCGATTATTCTATTTTTGAATAGTTTGATTTCAGGTGCGAAGAGAAACGGTGAAGATTACAAAAGTTCGGTGGCATACTCTTATCTTAATGTCGACAAAAATAGACCGAGGGATAAATTCCGAAGCTAGGATTAACGCGATAACGAGTATCATTATTATTTTCTACATGTTAAGCTTTGAAAAAATTGTAAAAATGTTATTTTTCTCATTAAAATCGGTAATATTATTTTCAATCAATCCGTGTTTTACCTACATCTGCGTGATGAAAAATATGAACTCGAAATTTTCTGCGAACAATTCTTTGCACGTTCTATTGAAACTTAATTAAATAATATAAGAACGTACGTCATCTGAGAACTAAATTATTAAGATATTCTGTTGTCAGAATTTGACTAACATCTAATATAATATTTTAATAACATGCATAAGTTAAAAAACTGTTACCGAAATTACAAGAACCGTTTTTGAGAAAATCCGATTTCGAAATTTTGCAAAATACTGATTATCGTGTTAAAAAATAGATTTTGCGTTTGATCGGTTTAGTTTATATTAACTTTGAAAAGAGTACAGTAATTTCTTGTATGTAATAATCAACACACATAACAATCAAAATTAAATTAATAAAAAATATCGACTAAGTTAAATTTAAAGAAAAAATGGAAATTAATGTTTAATCGTTTCAAACCTTCTTAGCTACGCTTTTTCATCAGATATAAAATATAGGTTATCGAATTATTTACAAATCATCCGATTGACTATACTTCAAAATTCAACGAACTCAAATATCACAGCAAAGAAATCATCGGACGAACGGATATTTATTGTTTATAATTCGTCGATACAAATGTTAATACAGTCTCTTAAGACTGACCGCCTGTTTACTTAATTACCGATATACTTTGCGGTTTATGGAACTTAAAGTTTCAGAACCGTTTTAACAAAACATAGTCATTTTTCACCTGTCACGAGCTGATCCGATTTAATCGCTGCTTAGGCTTATCGTTTGCTTAAAATCTATTCTATCACGGTACTCTGGTTTTCGTCTACGACTCCATAAAGGGAGTTAACCCGTTCGGTCAACCGAATGATACGTTAAATGCCAATCTTTCTTTCGCGATTCGTTTCACACGACTTGGTAATCGCATCAACTAATTTTATCGGTGATAGTAATAGAAACAGAGTGCTTAAGCTCTTGTTTAAAAACAGAAAGTCATCAATACAGTTAGGTTGTCAACACAGAATATACTGTCAACACCCATAGCCGGAAGTTAATACGTTCCTAAAGTCGCCCGAGGAACGGACGAAGCCTGTTTCCAGGCGGTTCTAATTTCTGGAGAAAAGGCAATTTTTTTCTAGCACGACTATATTTAAGTAAATCTACACAAAACGGTCGATTGGTAATGTACTGCCCACATCCTCGGTAAAATTCATCGACTTTGCAAGGGACTGCGGCCCGATAGAGAGCGTGTCGTCAGGAAAGCTCCGCCCAGGACGGAGTTGTTCCCGTAGTGCTGCAGTCCTGGGATCAGGTAGTTCTTTCTCATCGTTTAATCCTTCTTCCCGTTATCTATTTCTGTAAGCGTTACTTACAGCCTTACGTTAGCCCCTGTAAAGCTGATACATTTGCTTTCAATCGATATGCTGGGAACATATAGAACCGGCACATCTTTTGAGCTAATTGATCGATGGACAGCTCGTAACCGAACTGGAACTCATACTACGTCTGATGACATCTCAGATTTCTTAATGCCGATTATTAAGCTAACGTCCCGATCGGTTAGAGCAAGCTCTCCCGATTCATCCTAAAATACATTCATGCCTTTGTTTCAATATCTCAACTTCTAATATGAAAAATAGTTTCTCCGTGAAATATGAGCCTGCAATTAAATAATCTTTAATGGAGTGACAATACGAATAACTCGTAAAAATGATTTTTCTAACAATCAAAAACTTAGTTCGCTAAATTAATGCTCTATAAACCTTTTCTCTCACACCTTGTGCTACAAATACAAATTTCTAATTAGAAATTGAAAAAATATCTTAACAATAATTACCGCCTAATAAATAAACATCAGCTGAACCGTTATCAATTTTAGACCTTTACTCCTGTTTAAAGGTTTTACAAAGAAATAGGTACAAGCCACAAGATAGTACTAGGCGAAGGAAGTCTCATACAAAATTTCCGCCACAAACTCTAATGACCATTAAGCGACATCTCGCTTTATTTGATTAGCTTACGGCTATCGACGATAGGGAAATCTCAAATCGGAACCGTTTGGTTAAAATAATTCTGCATCACGGTCGGTCTAAATTCGATGTTTTCTGATAGGTCAGAAATGTACCTTCTTGAGATCAGTAAAAATAATACGACTGAAATCGTATTGATCGACTGGAAAATTCGTATTTCGATCGGTAAGGAATGTTCGAAATCGCAAACTCCTTCGTCCAAATAATTTTTGTTTATTTTCTTCAAATAGTCTTATTCTCAGCGTCGCTTGCGTACCGGAGAACATATTTTTTGAAATCTACTTTATGAAAACATGTGCGGGTCGATCTGAAGTTGCACGAAGTACAAACGACCAAAAAATAGGCAGCTCTAATACAATACCTTCCATCAGAAGTGGTGCAGTAACATGACATTTTTCACGTACCGTTATTTTAAAATACAAAGTACTTTTTAATTTAAAGTACTGAGAATAACGTAAGTTTCAGTTACACCAACAATGAAGCCGTTCTATTATGTTTAAACCGCTTAAAATACTATGAAAAATATCAGAATAAATCTTCAATCGATACCGCAAGAGGGCGTTAAAATACAGTACAAACAATGACAAAAATAAGTATACTTGGAGATAATTAAGAAAATCAAACGTACATCGTTTTTAATTTGTAATAATTATTAGGTAATTACAGAAAAGATCTTAAAAGAAAAAAATTATTAACTTTATTACAAGTTGCTATTTATACGTACAAAGGACTCTGAGAGGTCGATCATTTACAGTAATTTCACTTTTCATGTTATTTTTGTTGGGATTTTTTAGAAAATTCGTATATTTAGTCGCGTTCACATTTAACCGAACGAATAAAGTCCATTCCCAATAAAAATGAAATCTTTTGTTTCGAAGGAATTATCATCTCATCATGATATTATCCCGCTGAAATCAGTACTCTTTCTGTTAGAAATTAAAAACAGTAATACAGAGATTCGAGTGACACAGTCGATCTGTAACACCGATACTGACCGTATGTACTGTTTCAGTCACACGACTGGAAAGAGGTGAGTTCAATTATTCATATCTAATTGTGCGGTGTAGTATTTTGGTGTTATAAGCGGGCAGTAACAGTTACTGTACGTATTAGTAACATCAGTTGACGGTCGAACAGCCCTGCTCCACAGTCCGTAAAAACGGGCAAACATGCAAATTCTGTTTATCGGCTAGAGATATTAACGATACATCAGAGCCCGTTATTTCGCCGTTACACTTCGATAAACCTTCAATTTTATCAACCGTAAAATAACAGCTGACGTTCTCTCTCTCTCTTTCTCTCCCGTTAACACTTCATCCCTCTTTCTCCCCGGCCGTTCGCTCGATCTCGTTATTAAACAAACACAATTTTTTCCTACGACCAGTAAAAATCATACGACAATATATATGAACGCTTCTCCCTTTTTATCCCCGTAATGAAAATTACCTTCACATACATGCCTTATCATCCGATAGCCGCGCGTATGTACGTGTACTCCACCGGTCACTGGCGGCGGTAAAAATTATTAACCTTTATTGGCGATTTTTTTCCTTTTTTTGCGGGGAGAAATAATCGCGACGAGGCTAGGGGTTATCGTACACGAACGATATAGACGCGTGATAAAAGCTCCGTTAGATATATTGGGCGCGACTACGGTGCCTTTCCCGTGTCCCCTCTTCGTCCCTCTACTATACGGTAACGTAAATTATTATACTTGTGAAGAGTGAATCGCATTAAAGAATATACCGCACTCCATACACCGTGCGTCGTATATCGTGTGCGATACCGCACGCGTTAGCAGAATATTACAAAACAATACACGGGAGTTAACCGTTCTGCCCTTCATTCTGCCAGTACGCGTGTTGAATTTTAATGACTCACGCTATTTACAATGCGAAATGTTTATATTGCGATTACCACACGTAACATAATTTTACTTATATATTTTTATTTACTCACGATGTATACGGAATAAAATTCGTGTAAACTTTATTTAAATACACCCGGTTCGTTCGGATCACCGCGGCCTCTTTCTTAAAGGATAGCGGTATTTCTTAACCTTCGTACACGATTAATGACCTTTATCTTTACCGATAAGCTACCGATCTAATAATACATGTCAATCATAGAGAAAGTAATTAAAAACTGAATGAAGTCGAAGCTTCTACAAAAAAAAAAGAAGATAAAAACAAAGAAATCAGTTATTCGATCTAGCCGCAAAAACTCCTGAATTGCCCGTTCATAGGACTTTAATTTCTGCAATCCGAAAAAAAAATTTCGAAACTCAAAATATATCTGAATCTCAAAAATACGGATATATCAAATAAAGCTAGTTACTAGCATCGCCGTTTCACTGTTTTTTTTACAAGGTCGAAGCGCTTCCCTAATGAACAATATTTCATCGGCGATTTATACTTTTTTTTTTAATTAAAATATAAAAGGAAAAATTTTACAGTTCACTAATGAAACAGTGTACACTATTTAAGTATTTTAGCAATAATAAAAAAAAAACCATGAGTCATCAAGAGTAAGGTGAACGGCTGCAATTTATTTCGTAGCAATACCGTGCTAGAAAAATGTTCAAAAATAATATTTAAGAACAAGACTCGAAAAAATCACGTCGCTTACGCTGACGATGGGCTGCTGCTGGTCAAAGGAAACTCGCGGTTGGAGATAGAATCTCGAGCGACAAAGGCATGTAAGTTATTGCAGTTGTGGAGTCTTCAGCATAAGATGGTTTTCAGTCCGGAGTGCGGAGAAAACCACTATGATGTTCTTAAAGGGCCGTTTAGCTACGACTCGTGATGAACGACTTTCCGATTCGGTACGTTACCTTTCAAAGATAACTGGGTGTTATACTTGATGAGAAACTTCATTCAGGGAGCACCTCCAGTTTGTTGTTGCCGTCCCGATTGGGGGTTGAATTTCCGTACCATGCGTATACTTCACAAAGGAATCTGTGAGGCCATAATGTTGTACGCTGCAACCGTCTGGGCTCATCGTATGCTTTTTCAAGGCTATAAGAATATATTATTACGAACCCAGCGTCTTCTTTTATTAGCAGTTTTAGGGGGTTACAGAACTGTCTCGCGAGAGGCAGTCTCTGTGATCGCCGGCACTAAACCCATTGACATCCTGGCTACAAATGTAGCATGCGGTATACCTCTAAGAAGGATAGCCTTCTTACCCCAGGGCGATATTTGTTTTACTAAATTGAGGTCATATATGATAATTATTCGGGGTGCGCCTACCCATTAGTAAATATATGACA
>JAAAKQ030320274.1:8780-26596 GCA_010016005.3 Zanna intricata
TTTTATGAACTTTTCATTTGAAAAAAAATTTGTATGTATAATTTAATAGACGAATAACTAAGTCATTTGATGTTCATACAACATTTAATTTTTTCTCTAAAAAAAAAAATAAATGTTGTGAAGTGTATCGATATATCGCAAAAAATTTCGATGTGTGTTGTTATCGTTCAGATAAACTACATTAAAGCGCGATTTGTTCAGAAAAGTATCTTAGGTTATGTTGTGCAGTTTTACTTGGATAATAGTAGAGTTAAAATTTGTTTAGAATATGGCAAAACATCATCCTGATCTGATTTTTTGTCGTAAACAACCAGGAGTTGGTAAATAGCTTAATTATTCTTTTTGTGTTCAAGTGTTTATTCTGTAAATTTGACTGATCTTTCAGTTAAAGTGTAGTAGAATTTTTACAATACCGTAAACTATAATATTTAGATTTTGTATATTAACTAATTTTTCTGAAAATATTTAAAATTAAATTATATTAGAAAGTCCAAATCCAGGTTGAAGTCGCCAAACTTTACAGTAAGTGCGATTAGATTTATAATTGATAAGGTGACCAACTTTAGAGTAGTGTCTCAGACCTCAGTAAGAATACTGAAAATCAAAAAGCTGTCATCAACCTGCTTGCCTTAGCATCCATACCCCCTTATAATTATAATTTGTTAAAGAATGATAAGTCTTAACATCCTATGCATTCTTAAACCAGTGAAGAGAATAAATAAAATTATCTTGTCTTGTAGGTGCTGTCTGAATGTCCAAGAATAGTATTTTGTACATAAATATTAATATAATATCGTGTGTTTTATTAACTTTATTTTTCTATATTATATTGTTTTATTAATCTGTTTAATGTCTTAATACAACAGATATAAATAAAGAACTATGAAAACTCAGCTTATAAAATTGTGAATATTTTCCTAGTTTGACATTTAGGTAGTTAGCTTAATTAATGGTAGGTAGTTAGCTTAAGTTAGTTAAGTAGTTACTACTGATAATAGTTCCAGCTACACCATAATATAATAATCAACTGTATAAAATGTCAGGCAGTTCTATAGTATAAATGTTCATGAGTATACCTCATGAATTATTACATTGGACAAAGGTTCTTTGGCAGTGGATGATGATTGATAAACAGTTAAATTTAAATTAATGGCTTTTTCACTGTAGTTTGATTAGTGTGTTCACTTGTTGATTCTGATCAGTCTTCATTGAGAAGCATAAAATATTGATTTTGACTGGACAAAGATAATTCACCTCCTCTAGAAGCTTTAGTTTCATAAAAAAAAAAAAAAAGAAGTTACTTCCCTATAAAATATAAACTTTTATATTTTTGGCACTTTTGCAGATAGTACTCATTTAACAAGTGACATATTCACTTAAATCACCAGAGGGATTAAATTGTTCAGCAAAGAACATTATTTACGATTTAGTTAATCAGACTTAGCAATGAAAACTTATTAATCTTTCATTTAGAGGAAAGAATTGGAGATGTTCAGTTTTAGAGGAAAAAAAGTGTATATTGTGTTTTCAAAGTAAGAAATTTTTTTTTTAAACTGTTAATATGAAAATTATTTAAACAGCAATAAGGATTGTGGTTTCTATATCATTTAGTCACCAGTTCAGTTCCTGACACAAGAATCAAGGATATTTTTACATTTCATTTACTTTGTTAGTTTTACTTGATTTAATATTTTTGAGTTAATTGATTAATTATCAACAGAAAATTATTACTGTTTGTTTCAGCTATAGGACGATTATGTGAAAAGTGTGATGGTAAATGTGTTATATGTGATTCATATGTGAGACCTTGTACTTTGGTACGAATTTGTGATGAGTGCAATTATGGGTCATATCAAGGAAGATGTGTGATTTGTGGAGGTCCTGGTGTGTCTGATGCGTACTATTGTAAAGAATGCACCATTCAGGAGAAAGATGTTAGTAGAGTAAATTATTCTTTTATGTTCCGTGAAGATTACTGTTATATTTAAGTTTATGTGTTATAATTTTATTAAAATTAACCAGTAAAATCGACTGTAAAAGGTGATAAAATCTGCCAAAAAGCTACCAGAAAGGATATGTCAGTAAATTGATTTTTATTTATGTTAAATGCTGTAATCATAATGATTGCAGATAACCCAACACGAATTGCTAACCATCCCTTGAGAATGGGAATTGTTATTCCCATTCTCAAGAATAACAAGCACCGCATGTTAGGCTTACTAAGTAAAGTAAGGAAAAAAATGATTTCCTATTGCTTTCTTTATTAAGTCAATTGTACTTTCATATTAGCTTGGCAAGCTCACTAAAATGCTGATGATATTTAGGCCTGCTAGCAAAACCTTCATTCTGTTCACAAGAAGTGTTGGTTGTTAAGTGAAGTTTGTTATGCTCATGAAATCAAACCCTAACTAGTAACAAAATATCAGCCAAAAGGAAAACAGGAATTGATGGTATAAAGTAACAAATGCATATATCCCTTTCTATTGTGAAACAATGCATTATAAAACTGCATTATAAATGCATTATAAAACTCAACAGGGTAAATGAATTGAAGAAAGTATTTGATATTTTATATTTACGGTCTGAAGTTTTCTCTATTAAACATTTTTAGATCACATTTTGGTTTCAAATATGTTTGAATAATAAACAGTTTTCAAGTAAATGTTAACAGTAACTTAACTTGATGTAAAAATATTTGATTGTAATTTATTTTGCCAGTGAATTATTTTTTTCTTTAGTGACAATATTTTATGACAACATAATTATATAATTAATATTAAACAATCTGATTTGTAATTTGATGTTTTTCTTTCATTTTTCAGAAACAAATTCTGAATTTTTTATTTTTTTTAAATCTGATGAGTCTATATTATACTTGGAAAAAAAAGTTAAAAATGGGCATAATAGTACTAAAAATGAAAAAAAAAAGTTTGATTTTTTTCAAGAACTAATGTTTCTATGTAGAAAATAGGTTTTATAAAATCAAAGGCATACTCAGTTTTCTACAATTTTTTCTTTCCTCAACAACTCAAAATTTATAAAATTGTTACAAAATTAAAAAAAAAGTGCAGTTGTTCAAAATTTCAAATGTATTGAAAATAAAAACTATACAACCTTTTTTACAGATTTATGAGAGGAAAATTAGATGGGGTAGGTACATTCTAGGATAGATTGTTTTGAACCCTAAAAAGCTTTTCAATGGGAAGTTTTAACAATTTTTTTTTTTTTTGTATAACTTGTCTTGTTAATATCTTGTGTATATTGTCTTGTGTTAATTGGGATTTGACTGCAATAGAAGTTCATAGTTCTGAGTATTTATCTCTAGGGCTGCAAATATGTAGATCACAAAATAATATAACCTGTACACTTTAAAATATATTAAAATTTGCAGCTAAATATCAAAACAAATAAGATACAAAGATACTAAATAAAATTAATTTTCAATCCTTTAATAAACTTCTTTTTTTTTCAAGTAAATAAAACAAAATACACCAACAGCTAAAAAGAAGAAATTTTTGTCAAATTTTTAATAAAAAGGCCACATGCCACTTCTCAAAATAGTGTTCCAGAAATAATGGTATCAGACAGCTTTTACAATGGTATCGATTTAGTGTCTTTTTCTTCAATTCTGCATAACATTGGAGACATTTAAGACAATAGGCTTCAACCAATAGACAAGAGGATCAGCCACAAGGCAATAGGGATTGACACTTCCATCCTTTTGGTGCAAGAATGAATAAATTCTTAAAAGTGAACATTTTCACCACCAGCAGTTTGGTGGTGAAAACTGTAATCAGTTGTCTTCTTGTGATCAGTAATTAGCTGATTTTACATAACTAATTCTCTGTTATGCTTTATTTGTGGTGGCAGTGTAATCACTGCTTTTATAATTTCATTACAAAACTTGAGGAAAGCATTCCAGGTTTAGCAGTTGGTTTAAATTTTTTTTTAACCTCTCTTTATGCAGGCAATAAGAATTGTATGTTACATCTAGTAAGTGAAATATTACTTTCTTATACCAACAAATAGTTTTTCTAGGATTGGAATAATAGGCCACCATCTGATCACTAAGCCACAATCTCTTTTAGATTTTCTTTGCTCTCTCCTTAATGATTTTGAGTGGTAATCATGTATGGATGGTAGCCTGTTGTTATGGATTAAACATTATTCTTATCCACTAGAAATTTGAATGTTTTTTAAAGAGTTCTGCTCTAATTATTAATACTCTGATATGTTACCTTCTTAACTTTGATTTGGTAACTTCAGGTGGTTTGTTTTCTATTTGACCTTAATGTTCCGGTGCTGTGGATTTTTTTTTTCTGTAATAATTGCTCACATAGATCAATACTATTATAAATATTATCCATATAAATGTGATGTCCTTTGTTATTTATGATTCCAAAAGCTGAAGAACAATAATTAGATTTACTGTCTGTTTCTTTCATTACTCTTTTTCTCTGAAATATTTCAATATTTAAGGCATATCTTGATGAAGTGTATAATTCATAAAATTTTATGCCATATTTTTATTTTTTATTTTTCAAAAATACTGTCTAAATATTAATTGCCCACTAAGCAAAAACATATTTCCATCAAGAGAAAGTAGCTCATCTGTTTGGAAAGAATTTTGCAATTTAAGTAAAAGTTTATTCAATAATGGTGAAACTATGCAGTCTCAGTTTCATCAGCATTTAGAATTCTTGAACAACTGAAAAATCTTGGGATTTGTTCAAACTGCCTACCTGATAAATGGCAAAAAACATATATGTAGTAATGCAGATGATCTGTAGAAAAGTGATTTCACCCAATAAGCAGAGCCCTAAAAATTTATTTAGCTCTTTTAATGACACTTGTTTGCTTTTACCAAGCCTGTGAATTTTGTTTTGAGAATTGTTTGAATTTAATAATTATCTCGATAATTGTTAGAAGACTGCAAAATCAGTTGCATTGTATCTTCATTCCAATCTTTGCAAAAAACCATCACAAGGACTTGATAGTAACAAAATTCTTATCTTCAGACCTAACCATGATTGCTTATCACATGATTATCACTTTCACAGTCTGTGTCAAAGATTCATTCAATACATTAGCTACCAGTTCTTCCAGATATTTTGAATTCATTTTGTATCATTATTCATATAACACTGTATAATTCACTAAGCATTATAATATATAGTTTCTAAATAAAAATATGAACGCAAAATGAACAAAAGTTATAAAAAAACTCAATTAGTCAGTCTCATAACACAATGTAAGATTATGATCAACTGTTAAGAAATTCTTTTTGAACCAGAAAAAATTTTTTTTTTTTGGTAGAAATCTTTTTCTACCAACATATCAAATTATCAACTGATTCTAGTGTTTCAGAAAAGAATACTTCTCATGATAACCCAGTTACAAAAAAACTGCTATTACATTGTGATTTTTAAAGTGAAATAAATTTTGATTGTTAGAACAGTCTTGATCCTGTATAACATGCCAGCTTGGTAAAGTTTGTGACTACTACAGCAGTCCTGCCTAATGAATGCATTGAACATTCAAACTTTTTTTTTGACGGCAAATATGCTTATAATTGTAAAAAACAAATAACTTTATAGTTTTTAAAACTAAATTATGAAGGTAACTTTTAAGTACAGAATTTAGGCTAAAGGATATTCTAACAATATGCATTTTGTATTATTCTTGCTTGCATTCATTATTTATTATTGTTTGACAACAGTATTTTTAGGAGTGCTTGTTAAAATTTTTTCTTGTTAAAAGAAAATTGTTGGTAGAGAAAAATTGAAGCATATAAAATTTTTGTTAAATCCTTATTTATTTCTACTTTTTGCATAAATCAATGTGAAATGAACTGTTTGAATATTATATAAGTTCTCATATTTTTGTACCAAAAAACGTTATTGAGAAGTTGACATAATTTTTTTATTTCAAATTTAGTAAATATAAATCATTCATCTACATCTCATCATATAGATCAAGATTTTCTTTAAAATCATTTATTAAACTTTTTTTTTGTGACAATATTTACAGAACAAATGGTTTAAACCAAATTCTTTAGCCAAGGAAGTAAATCATAATAGAAAATCAAGTAAGTAAGTTGACTAATATAGGTTACTTTAAGGAGCTGCTTATGCCCACAGGAACAAGGCAAAAGTTCTTTTCAAAATGAATTGTTGATATTAAGTAGTAATAGGTTCTTTTCATAAGGGAAATATGTTGCAAGTAACAGATGGCTTATTTAAGGAAATTTTTTGTCATCAAGGTTATTAATAGGTAAACTATAATGAAATGGACAGTTATGATATTTTATTGTATGTAAAATATTTTAATATTTTCTTTAATATAAACTTTCATTAAATAAACAAAACCAACTTAAAATGTTTTGTTATATTATGAATTATAAATAATTTTATGTAAAACATGTTGTTGCAAAAGTAAAAAAAACATTTAATTTGTTCAAAAACTGAACATAAATAACAATAGAAATAACGAAAAACAAAATTTAAGCAAGTTAAATAGAACTTTGACTTCATATTTTTTCATGAAAATGTTTGTTTTTTAAGAAAATTAAAAATAAATAGTATAAAACTGTGCTTGCATAAAAAAAGAGGAAAAGATCAGTTTTGGTTTAAATATAGTCTTGTTAAATTTCATTGTAGAAGACCAACAAAAAAGGTAGTAGTAAGAGATCAAACAAGATTTTGGCATTTTAGACTTATGATTCTTAGAAAATTTAGTTTTCAAAGAAAATAAAAAAATCCATGTAATACTATTACAAAAAAGTTAAGACTTGTAAAATATAACCATACATACTTGAATTTATTTTTTATCTTTTTGTATATGATTTCTGTTTTTATTTTATTTTATGTGTATTTGTAATATATATTTTTTGAAAATACATGTCACTGAGGATGGGCCTAGGCCTGAAAGTGCTTTGACTTCTTTAAATAAATATAAAGGAAAAAATAAGCTAAAAACTTTTTTTCTTTATTATGTACTTGCGGAATGTCTGAATATAATCTGTTATTAAATTCCAAACTTCATTTATATATAAATTTCACTTTCAAATTGATAAATAAAATGTAATGACCCAAAATCTCGATCAAGTTCGTAAATTAAACCATGGGAGGGGGGAAATGAGAGGGGGGCCTTTAAAAAATACAACAATATATTGCTATAACTTTCTTATTAATTAAAATATCAAATTTGTTTAATTTTTACTGTTCTTTGGATAAGGGTCTAAAACTTATCTAAGTAAAGTTTTTTGATATCAGCAATCATTGGGGCCAGAGGAGGAAAAAATGGGGCTTCGAAGTAAAAAAAAAATCATACCTTAATTGGCACAATATCGAATCAGTTTAAAGTAGTCATTAGTTCTCTAAACATTACCTAAAGCTTTTGTGTGAAATAATTTTTGATATGACCAATGGCAAGGGATGACCAAAATGTTGCTGGAATTATAAGAAGATGGGGCTTGCCATATACTAAACATGTGAAAATGTTTTCACTATGCAACCATTGTTGTATTAAGTAAATTTAAAGTTTCCTTCTTTACTTTAAGGTAGAAATGTTTTTTTATCCCCTAGTTAGCTAGCACTGGTGAACTCTACTTCTGCCTTCTGGCATACCAAAAGGGATTTTTTCATCTGAAGTTTGGCACTTCCCTCTGTAGTTTAGAGTAGATTAGTGTGTGTAGGATACCGGAAGATTTTCAGGAGCATTTACCTTAAAAACATCCCTCTTTGCTTCCACATTTTAACAGCTCTCTGTACGATTGCCAAATTGTCATTTGTGTCATCCATTGTGGGGTCCATTTTTCACCCTTTCTTTTTTCTACCCCAGTAATCTAGAAATGGTAACGTCAGTGATGATTTTTATCTGTCTTGACTCCTTGATATATTGCTCAAAGAGTGTGTTGTGCATCAAATGTAGGGGAAGGGTTTTTCAGTGGCTTAGATCTGGTCACAAATAGATCTCTCCTTGCTGTATTAACATCCTCGGCTTCAACTGTTACATTGCCATATAAGATGACTACAAAATATTCCAGAAGTTTCTTAAAAGCAGCCTTCCACACAGAGTGTTGTCCTTTGCTACCAAATGCTGAGACTGTCACCCACAATAAACGCATGAAAACTATGTTTAGCAAATGATTTTTCTCATCCCACTATTTGTATTGTTTCATGAATAGGCAAGCATCTTTGGCTATGGCCAGCCCCATATAAAATCCAGAGCTCTGTCAGTTCACGGATTTTAGACTATGGAAAAAAGATATTGCTAACACATCAGTATCTTATCTAAAATTAATGACATTCGTAACACTGTGGCAGTATCTCAAGCATGTAAGAGTAGGTGACAATCAGCTTCCATTTTATTAAATGAAGCATCTGCTAAGGAAGTTTTTTTTTTAATGAACAAATTTCTCTGTCTTCATTTGTGACTTGAACTTAACTGATGTTGTGAGGAGCATAATTTGCTGGGAGACTGAAATGTTTTTTTTTTTTGATTTTTTGAGAAAGTAAGAAGTTATGTGGTAGTTTTGTTTCTTGAGTCACTTTGTGTATACCATATTCTTACTGTCGAACCCCATTCTTCAAGCTGTTAATAGTGTATCTGTCTAGATTAATTCATTGTGTCTAGAAGAAAAGCAAACAACATTTCATAGCAAAGAGCCTAGGAACTCTTTTTCACAATATTGTCCAAAAGGTTTAGAAAAGTATGATTTCATACCATGTATCAATGCTGTACCATCAAATACAAGACATCTTCATAAAGTTAGGGCTGTCGGGTTATATTTAAATATTAGCTAGTATAAACACAGTTTCACGCATGCAGGGCCATCTATCGGCTATTTATGAAGTCACTGCAGTTGTTGTTTTGTTTCATTCATTTACCTGCAGGTGAATGAAGATCGCAATGTCTACAACAGTTATTTCTCCCACCAGTTGTGAAGTATGCGCTGTGATTCGATCTTTGTGTGCAAAAGGATCTTCAGCAGCTGAAATTCATCAGAAGTTATGCCTAGTGTATGGACCTATAGTAATGAGTGAAGGAAAGGTTAGGCAATAGTGCCGAGACTTAAAAAATGGCTGGACAAATGACAGAGAGTGGAGTGGCAGGCCCAGTATTCAGACCAACAAAATCGTTGAACAAGTGAACTGAAAACTGCGATGTGATCGACAATTGACGATTAGTGTTCTGGCTATGAATTTCCACATGTTGGATGCACTTCTATTTATGTGATTCCCACAGAAAAGCTTGGATATCACAAATTGTGTTCAAGGTGGGTACTGAAAATGCTTACCGACAAATACAAAGAGCAGAGAATGTGCAGTGGACGAGTATTTTTGAACTGTTCAACAAAATAGAGATGATTTCTTTTCCCACATTCTTACAGGCAATGAGATGTGGATATCCTACATGAATGCAGAATCAAAACAACAGTCAATGCATTGGTGCCAATCAAGTTCCCTAAAACTGAAAAAGGTTAAGCAATCTCTATACTCGAGTCGAAAAATGTTGCCTATCATTTTTTGGTACGAAAAGGGCATCATTTGGTTGATTTCATGGAACATGGATCAACAATTTTAGCTGACATCTACTGTGAAACGCTCACCAAACTGAGATGTGTGAATCAAAATTGACAACACGGTAAACTGTCATTAGGCATAATCCTCCTTCAATACACGTCCTCTACACCGCTGCCTTAACCAAGAAGAAGATTCAAGATTTTCATTGAGAACTTTTTGACCACACTCCATATAGTCCCGACCTTGCACCTAGCGACTACTTCCTCTTCTCGAATTTGAAAAAGTGGCTTGGTAGACAACAGTTTGAAAACAACGAGCAACTCAAGACTTCCGTTGTCAATTGGTTCAATTTCCAGATGGCAAACTTCTATGCAGAGGTGTTAAAGAAACAGGTGCAGCGTTACAAAAAGTGCTTAGAACTGAATGGTGATTATGTGGAAAAGTAAGTAGATATGTAGTAAACTAAAACTGTAAGTAAAAATCTTTTCTCACAAGTTAATTTTTTTTAATGATCAAACAGTCCTTCCTTATGAATATGCTTCTTACAATGCTATCAGAATGTCCACAGAATTCAACAGGTTCTATCAATTTATATAGAATATTTGTTAGGTTCTTCTTCCTTCCCGTAAGCAAGTTTCTGTATTCAGACAAGGAAGATGGATAAAATTGATTTTCATAGGAAAAAACACTATCCAATACTATTTTTCTTGTATTACAAGCAATAAATAATTTATACTAAAGCTGTTCATTTGTCTGCTTATCTTTTTATTTCTTGTGCAGATTTTGATGGTTCTGTTATTAAGATTTTACCAGCTTTTAAAGATTTTACTCTTTACTTTTTTCAGTGCTAGAAAAACTACTTTGCATTTGTCAATGAATCTTTCTTTTACAAATTCTCATACATATTCTAACATTGACTCCCTCTGTGTTTTAAGGCATTGGCCTTCCTTATTAATTATTGCTCTGCTGTTAATTATAATAAGATTGTAAATAATTTCTAAAATTAGATTTTCTCTTTCATCAAAACTCTTCAATATCTCGGATTACATTCCTGCACATACTCTGGTATCGTTCATATTGTTTGTGATGTCTGTCTGAAGTTTCATATTCAACAGGAATGAATTCATTCAGTAACCTGTGCACTTTAGGCCAAGCAACCAACCATTGCTGAAATGCAGCTGGTTCTTCATTAAATCCCACTTCACCACCATCATGTTTAACTACACGATTGTTTTGTTCATGAGCCCAGTTCACGCCAAGAGTAGAGAATGGGAAAGTGGTTTTGCACATGATAAAAATTTTTTTTATCTGAAACTCTTTGTGGAGTCCTCTGGCAGAATGTGTAGGTTTCTCAAGATCCTTTATATGAGCACAAAAAGCATCTGTTTGAGTCAGTTTTTAAATTGATCATAATTTGCTTCCCTTATTGAATAGACAAACAATAACAACATAGCAATAACCTTGAGAGGCTAAAATTTGAAATTTGGTGAAGATTTTTCTTGCTGGATAACTCAGTTTTGCATAGTTTACTCCTTATCTTCTCCATATACCTCCTGAACTATATGTATAAGGCAGTTGCTGTTTTTGTAACATAGCTCTCATTTTTGTAATAGGTATAACTTTCAATGCAGCAGAGGCTACACTGACATTCCAAAGGCTATTAACAAAATTAACAGAAATTATAACAAAACGGAAACTTATTTATTTATTTATTTTTTTTAATGGAAAGTTATAACAAAAATTTTAGAATATTCAACTGTACCAATCCATCCATTAGATTCTAGCAATTTTCCAATGAAACATAGAAATTCTTATTCCACATGAAACGGTCAAAACATGATGATGTACATGATTCTTCATGTTGCTGAGGCTAGTTTCATTGAATCGGGTTTGCTGTGGTGCACAATGGTCGATCTATCCATATGATAAGCATCTGTTCAGGATTCAAAAGTCTGGTAATGCCTCTCAAAATATCAAGTGCATGACATATCATGGAAACCGATGAGGAATCCTCTTGAAAAAGAGGTAGTAGGAAGTTGATTACTGGATAAACTTCTCCAGCATGACTTCTTGAATGAAAAGCCAGTCATAAAATGTCTAAACTATTGTAACCATCACCATCATGGTATTTTCTTCTACTGCATTCTAACCACAATTCTTCGTTATAAAAGTCTAAAGTATGAGAAGTTATCATTCTTTCAATAGCAAAGTCATATTGTGGAAATCCAGGTTCTTTGTGAGAAAGGATAAATGACTTAACTATGGAAAGTTATCCAGAAGTTCAGGCATAGTCTGTGATGTTTGATGTTTATTCACACCCATGAATGAAGTTCTTGTAGCCGTTATCTATCTTTACAGGGGTTTCAAAATCTGTCATCTGAAAAACAGAGATGCTTGTTCCATGGAAGAACCCCTAATTAATCCAAGCAAAGAGAATTTTTTGCTCTGTTATAGGGAATTTCTATTCTATGGCAGACTACTTGTAGCTTAGTGTTTCAGGTTTTGCTATTAGTTCATATACAAACAGAATTAGTGGTTTTTGTTCTTTTTAATTCATTGCCAAATAGTTTTTGGTGATCTTTGAGTTTCTATTATAAGTTTGTTATTTTTTTCTATGTAATATAACAGATAGTTAATATAACATATTTTTGACCCCATGAAAGTGGTCAAAAATTGTTTCTGTGCTCCAATGTTCACAAATTAGTCAAAGATAGATTACCAGTGAGTGTGTGTGGGGTTAGATACTGTAAATGAAATTGTGAAAAGATTTAGGAAAATAAGTTACGTCTCTCCAAAGAGAAAACGAAAATTTGGATGGAAAAAGAAAATTATGCCTATACAGGATCGATTACTAATAAGAAAAAAGCAAAATTAATCCACATTTGTCATCAGCTTCTGACCTTAATAGCGACTTACAAACCAGTGGGACTAATGTTTCTGATGTGAGATTTTGTCGAAGATTGTTGGCAGTGGAAAAGATTACTCGGAAACCTAAAAAGAAACAATGCTGACACAGGTTATGAAGACAAAAAGACTTCAATGGGCAAAGGAACGTAAAGAATGACTACTGATATGTGGCAGAAGTTATTTTTTTTTAGACCAGATTCATTTCTTTGTCCAAGGAGAGAGAATAGCCTATATTTATAAGTCAGCAGATGAGAAGACTCATGCAGACGTGCTGGTATAGCATATCTGCATGAGTCTGTATGATGAGCAACAAGTATGATAACAAGCTTCCAAACAATTAACCAAAAAGATGTTTTATAAATGAAAAGCCAGGAGCACTTATGCCTTGATGGAATGATGAAATCAGACCATTACATTAACATATACCAAAGAAAAATAGTCCCACTTGTGTAGAAGAACCCAGAACTCATTTTTCAACAGGACCTTACTCCAGGTCACGCATCAAAGAAAGCAAAAGAGTTTTCAAAAACCAAAGAAAAATGAGTACTCTGTGGCCAGGAAACTTCCCAACCTGAATCCCATTGAAAATTTATGAGCCGTACTAAAAAGAAAACTTGGAAAAATTAATTGTAGCACAAAGACTGACTTTATTAGTTCAGTGATACGGGTTTGGTTTTGAGATGAAGAAATCAAAAATCATTTTTCAACCTTAGTGGAATCAATGTCAAAGAGGATTACTGAGGTAGTCAAAAACAAAGGAAGACACATTTACTGTTAAAACATTTTTTCTTTTAAAAATTTCTGTTAAAAATACTGTGTTCGACTTAATTTGTTTGACAGTGTAGGTGGTACTGCTTGAGTTATAATCAGTATTATCATATGCTCCCACTGTGAAAAATGTCACATCAGAAATTTGAAGGATATACAATACCTTCTTCATTTGCTCATTTGACAACTACTCGGCATATACTTTATCATAGTTAATTTATCCGGTTTGGCCTGGCACAGATATTCCAAGACACTGTAATTCATCAATAGCCAACTTAACCAATATATAGTGGCAACGGAAGAGGTTCAGTATCACCTTTAGACATTCCTTCATGACGATTGAAGAATGTAAGGTGACTAATAGCCAATAGTGATTGTGTTGCGCTATAGAAAGGATTATATCAACAGACTCCAGTAATCCAGGTGGTAGAGATATTCTTGAAAAATATTTTAAAATTCTCCTGAAAATGAAAAAGAATATGTTGAAATTTCTTTTCCCAGACTTCTGGAGAATTTCATACAAGCGACAGGATATGCATCATAATTTTCTTCTCACTATAGTTTAAGAAATTAAATTATCCTTTTCCAGTTTATACAGAAAGCTGAAGAAAGTGAGCTTCAGTTTTTTCTCACAGTCTAGATATGTGATAATTAACACAATCATGGCCATCTAAACCTAAATGGTGGTTGAGCTTCTCATTGTACAATTGACCCAGATCAGACATGTTAAAATTGAAATCCACTTCTATGTCAAGTTTTTTTTTAATATATATACATGATGCCAGTTCTGCAAATACAATTTCTTCACACATCAACTTGCTTTTGTCCATCAGCTCTTGGCTGCAGTGAATTCATATATCTATTAATACACTGCTTGTAATATTTTACTTATTAAGAGATGAAATCTTCTGGACCAAGTGCTGCTAGTGTTTCTGGTGTTGCTGCACTTCTTAAGTTGAGACTACTTAGATGTCATCACTTGGTGCAGTAGTTGATTCCAGTTTTCCTCACCTACACAAGTAACATCAGTTTTCCACAAATGTGTTAACTGGAGAAACAGCTGATATAGTAATATACCACCATATACTCTTACCACTTGTGTCTTAACTAGATAGTCCTTCGGAAGACTGCATCTTTAGATGGATTCTCGTAAGCTGATAGAATTATATTTTAGCGATCATGCTTTGTGCCACTTTGCTTCATGAGCCATAAATATCCCTTTGATTCCTTCTCCATCTTGCTTCTCAATGTTTATGACTGATTTAAGCTCTCAAACAATGAAACTCCTCAATATTCTTGACCAATGTTTCATACCCCTTATTATGCAATGTCACATTCTTGATGCGAGATGGGTGCACCAGATCTTCATTTGTGTCTTGGTGGCAGAAACAATATTTTTACCATTCTGTCAGTTTTGATGTCGGTTCCTAGAGGTTGAGTAGTAGAGATTCAGTTGCTGTTTCAGTCTTTTATTACATTTTCCTGATATAATCTAAGTAGCATTCTCAAAATCTGAAAGAGAGATGCAAAACAAATTAGAATGAATTATTAAAGAATACAAAATTATTCTACTAATCGCTAAGATTTTAGTTAAATTCATTTTACAAAAAGCATATAACTCTGCCAAATTACCTGTATTTTCATGTTGTACAACCTCAAACCATTTTGGAAAACAGCTACTATTTTGAATTGTAAGGGAAATTTTAAAAGGTTCCTTTCTTAAACTTTTCTACATAACTACAACTGTGCAATGTGGCATTCAGTGTTCGCAAAATGTAGTATGTATTTATGTACCATCTAGGTTATTAGAAAACTGTAAAACACAGAAGACTTTCTGTTCAGAAGTCTTCATCTTTGCTAGTGGTGTTATGAAGTGGATAATCAATCTATGGCCATGCTTGCAACTTTTTCCCCCTTGATTCTAGCCTTAAATCAGTAATGTAATCTCATCCAAGAGATTTAACAAATTAAAACTCCGATATTCTCTTTTGTACACCTGGTATTTTCAGTTTTATATATAGATTTTCTATATTTACCATATAAATAATAAATGATTACAATAACCATTAAACATTTATTTATAAGCTGTCAAGGTTCATAATTTTATAAAGATTCTGATTAGTCTTTAACTATCTGCCGTTAGACATTCTAATTAACATGTAAGGGCAGATAGTTATAAGAATGAAAACGGTGACTACTTAATGCAGTTACTCATAGTTACATTATGTTTTTGTGTTTGTACAGACCTATGTATCAAATAGAATGAGAAAATTACTTTAAGTATATGAAATTAGTAACTTGAATTTTACTGTTTCAGAGAGATGGCTGTCCAAAAATTGTAAACCTTGGTAGTTCAAAAACTGACTTATTCTACGAACGAAAGAAGTATGGATTTAAGAGAAGATAGATTAATCTGAAAATATGTGTTTGGTGTGACAATGATGAAACAGTGTTCTTTTTACTTGTGTGATTGTTGCCATTTTAAATGTAAACATATTTTTTTCTTGTCAGTTTATCGATTCTAACTAAAAATCTGTTTCACATTCATTAATATGATAAATGATAATTAATCAGATAAAATATGATAACTCAATAATTTTTCCCCTTTTTTTTTATTATTATTGTCTATCATTGTAAGCATTAATTTTTTACATCTTTATTTAATAAATTTCTGTTCATTTAATATTTACAAGTCATCTTTAGTATCATTTATATTTTAAGTTTGAAATTTTTTTTACTGATTTTCATTTATTTCTGAACAGTTCTAGATAAATTCATTTGTAATTGTGAAGTACTTGTGTGGGCAATAAACTTCAAAAGTTAAACAATGAATTTAAGTATAGCAACTTTTATTAGTGTTTTTATAGTGTTTTTTTAGATAGTTGTGTTTTGTGAAATAATTTGGAAATAATTTTGAATTAGAAGTAGTTTTTTTAAGTCTTTCTTTGATAAAATTGTGACTGCATTTTCACTAGTTTTGAGATACAAATAGTTAAAATTTTGATTTCTTGTCATATTTATTTACTATCACATAAGGATAAATTTTTGCTCATACAATAAAGTGATAAAATGTGAAAATGTATTATGTTCAAAACAGCCATATTATTACCTTCTGTTGATTATTTTTTGGGGATGGGAATTTGAAGTTATTATTTTATTAGTTTAATACTGTAAGAGTATTATTCTTAGAACTATATAAAACATGTGTTATTAAAAATTAATGCATTTAAATTTCAAGGAAAACCTTTATATACTTTTAAGCATATGTTACAGACAGGAAAAAGTATAAAATAAATTTTTAAAATAAAGTATTTTGTATAAATTATTTTTACAAAATAAAAATGGGATTTTAGGTAGACATAAATGAATTTTATCAAATGAGTGAAAGTTAGATTTTTAACTGACTTTCAAAAAATAAGGAGATTCTCAATTTGACTGTGTTTTTTTGTGTTGCACAATATCTCCGACATTAGTAAACCAATATTGATAATTTTTTTTTTAATCTAAAGAATTTACTGTCATGTAGAGCCATATAAATTTTAACCAAATCCAGTGATAATCTTAGGAAAATCCAAATGGCCTGCTTCAAGCCACTTCTGAACCAGAAATTGCACTTGTATGCACTAGTTTTGCACCAGTATGTATAGTGTTGCTCTCTGTTCCTTGTACGACTAGGATATTAATAACAGTCTATGTCATCATTTTTTAGTCTTTGTGGAAATACTCATGGCATTTCTTTCTCTATTTTTCTTCCTTAAACAATGCCATTTTTTTCTTGGCTTCTTTTTTCTTATAAATATTAAACCTACATTTAATATTTTTTAAAAATGATGAAGAAGTGTATTATCCCTAATTACAAAATTACAATATAAACATTTACATTTACATTATGCAATTATAAATTCTAATCTTGCAATATTAAATAAATAGTTTTACATCAAGCTCTCAACTGACCATCATTATGTATGAAGCGAGTTAAATATAATTTTGCAATAAATAATCTATAGTTATTATAAACATTTTCTTTAACCAGATACTTGTAAACCTGTTCCAAATGTTTACTCGCAACAATGAAACCTATAAATTGGATAAATTACGTAACTTTTAAATTTCTTTCAGAGCTTATGTAGTTCCAGATTAGTATTGATATCAGAAATAAAAATGTTTATTATTTATAAGGTGATCTGCAATGTTAGAAAAGCCCAATTTTCTATTTTTATAATACCTAAAATGTTCATAAATCTGACTTTAAATAATCTATTGGTTTTACCTACATAAATAAATATCCTCACAATCATTACATTTTATCTTATAAACCTCATATAAATTGTATAAATCAGTTTTATTATTATTCTTAAATATTTTATTATGTGGTTTTTTTTAATATGCATATTTAAATTTATCCTTGTAATAAACTTTGTATATATTTTCAACAATACAATTGTATGAATGTTTTAACACTAAACCTACTGACATTTCATGTATACCTTGTCCTACCATGAGCGGTCAAATGACCGCTTCAAAAAAACATATGTATCTTAATATAGAAAGAGATTTTAGCCAATTGATAGTAAACAAAATATTTTTCTGGTGCTACAATAAAAACCCACTCCC
>JAAAKQ030320385.1:0-26596 GCA_010016005.3 Zanna intricata
ATATGGAAATTTTTTTTCGGGGTGCGCCTACCCATTAGTAAATATATGACAAGTGAGCGGTAGGACACGCAAGCAGGTGGCGCTGTGCGCCACGCTTTGACCGCTCACGCATTTTTGTTCAGCTCCAGGAGCTAAAATAAATGGTCGCATTAAAACGTTTCGAGGCATAAGTAGCCCTTCGAGGCACAGACATTCGGTCTTATGCTCTAGGGCGATCGAATGGGGTGGTGGCGGGAGAAATTCCAGCAAACCAATAACCTTGCTCCAAGGCTTGCCACTTTGATTAAAATATAATTGATACTAGGATTCAACTGAGGTACCCGAAAGAAAAAGTAAAAAATCAAAAATTAAAATCAAATGTCAAAATCAAAAGTGAGACTTTTGCTATTACTGATACCATAGCTTTGGATACTACTGATACCATAACTGAGCGATTGCAAAACACGCTAGCGGTGTTGCGCACAAAGTTACAGAGGTATTAAAAAAACCAAATAAATCACTCCGTTGATCAGCTATAGGGAAAAGGAAACTGTGGCAAGAGTGCAGAAAAAGACTGAGAGTAAGCCAATGGAGGTGAAAGTAATAATTGAGAAATCTCTAAATATAGATGCTTTAATACACGCACCTTTAATGCCACCAAAAGCGCAGAGAACAGTTAAAGGGAGGGCGAGTACATTATCGGCCCCAAATGTGCCTTTGGAAATTGAAACAAGTTCCAATGACGCCGAGAATATAGTACTAGAATTTGAGTCAAGTTTAGATTCAAATTTTGACGGACTCAAGTTTAGACGCTTGTGCGTAACAGAGTCAGCGTCCACCGCTACTTGCTTAATGTGGTTACTAAACAACAAACAGTCATTAAACAAAACACCTAGATACTTATGAATTTTGACTCAGCTGATTATACAGACTTATTTTTACTTTAGGGGTTACGATAGCATGATAATTTATGTGCGCCGTTAAGAAGCATAAACTTCGTCTAGGGGAAAGAAATCCTCAAATTTTGATAGTCCATTCAGTCCTCTGCGGTTGACAAGGCAGCCCGCGCCGTTTCCTCCAACTGCGGTTATGAATTACCACGAACTAAAAGGAGACAAAAAGACTAAAAGGTGGCGTTTTTGGCAAAAGCCTGGGTCGTGACCCCTTCTGGGAATGTCAACGCAGAAATCCGTCAAACACCAGGGTCCACAGCAGGGGACCAAGAACGGAGCTCTGCGGGCTTTCTCTGGTACGGATTTTTCTACAACTAGGCGCACATCTTTAAACAGAGCCGTATGGTTGGACAAATAGTCCCGTACCACCACAGCCTGTAGGGCTTCGGGAACATTGCAGCTTTCCAACTCATAGAGGACAGAACTCCAACACAAAGAAGGAAATGTTGCTTCTATTTCAACTAAAAATGCCAAAACATATTTACTTGGGGCCTCCCCATCTACTAGCTGTACATCTGGCATGGCAGGGCAGCCCGCCCCCGGTTTAGGATCTCCTTTTTTAATTTTTCGCCTTGCCTCAAACTTCGGTGGTCCTCTGGAACTCTGGGCCCAGAAATAACATCCAGAGTCCTGCACCTTCACCGGATCACGGTCATGACTCCCTCATATATATATTTTTTTTCCACCATTTAAGTGTACATACCATGAGCACTGATAAACTTGCGGAGTCCCCAGCTTATCATTGGAATTGGCACACCAAGTCATGCCGACTCACAGAGATGCAGCAATTAGTAATCTATTACCTTAGTAATCCCTACGCCTGACCTCATCTCCTTCACTTCTTATGATAGTACGGGCTAATCGTTTTATTTTACTACTAGGGTATATTTTACTAACTATAATAACTAAAGTACACACACCTTTGAAGACAAAAAATTCATAACTGATTTATTTGCTATGGTGTAAAAATGTAATAATGAAGTAAAAGGATTAATTAATTTTTTCCTTATGTATATCTTTAATTCAGAACTTCATCTTTTTTCCTTGGGGGTGAAAAAATAATGAATATTTTTAATACCTTAACCTGCCAAGGAATAGGGCCTCGATCAATGACTTAAAACATTCCCTGGGAAAATATGAATGTATTCTGCAGCCATGAAAGTCAGTTGGTTCTCCCATGATGCGTTAGCAAACAAACAGACAAACTTTATAACTGTTATAACTAACAAACATTTCTGAATAACCTTGATCTGTCATCAAGAGTGTACCTAATGCGTGCAAAAGTTAGCATCCCAAATATCCTGTTTGAATTTTCATGATGGACGATTGTTTGCAGAGATATTATAAGAGCGCCTCAGCGGCACTCTACTTCTTACCAGTTGATGGTGATCGGGCGATAATAACGTTTTAGAGTTGTTCGCCCTTTGCAAAAAAAAAAAAAAATGGTAATAATTATTCTAGTCTCCTACGAGGAGCTCACATACCTCATCACGCTAGCCTCACACGCATTCCCCACGGGAAGAAAATTATTGTTAAACAAAAATCTTTTAATTTATTTTATTTAATGTAAATTTAATTCTAATATTTTCGTAATATCACTCACTTGATTGATTTGAATCACGCAATGATTGTGAATCATAGTTCACTACTATTCATTAGTATTTGTACTTCAACCGAAAAATCTCCACTAATACATATATATTTATATATACTTTTTATTATCTTTTTCAGGATGAAATCTATCTGAAAATCTTCTCAGTTATTTCAATAAATATGGGTAAAAATTTAATTGTGATTGATCGAGTACTGATTTTGGTTATCCCAAACAAAAAAACACTCTCTTCCTCTTTATATAATAATATAGATATTAATTTTCATTGGTATATTCTAAAAATACTTTATATTTGTTTTATTTATTTAGAATATTTCTATTTAAATTATTTCATGGGTTTCTTATTTTTAAATTATACGAGCATTAACCACGTTAGTTTTTTTTTTTTTTTTGTTAATTGAAATAATTATGCTGTTTTTTTTTTCTGATTAAAATTTTACTATAGTTTCTCTTGATCCACTCAGGCAAATGCTAAGTCAATTTCTTTTCTATTTGTAAAGTAGCTTATTCCCTGATTTATGTTGTATTATTACATTAATATAAAATCTACTTTTATAAGACACAGATTTAGATTTTAAAGATGTGGTTTTTTTTGGTATATCTTTGAATTAAAGAACAATTGAAAACTCAGGCTAGTAAAATTAAACAATGGAGCGTGTGCTAGATGACACCTAGAAGACGTTTTATGTTGAATTACGATCCCTGCAGTGTTAAAGTAAAAAAGATTTGAAGCTGTGTTAATACAATTTAACCTTTATATAACGAACCTCGCTATTACAAAAACTTAGATTTTACAAGTTGTTTTACTGCAAAATGAAGTTTTAATAAAACTTCGAAGAAATTTACCTCTGTTTAACGTATTAATACTTCTATATAACGAAATGGTGGCAGAGTGCACATTAACATATTACAGTATGTAGCAACAAACAGTAATTTTTACGAAATATTTTAAAAAGATAATGATATTAAATTTAGGATCCTTAAGCACCTAAATTTTACCTGTATACAACACAAGTATTCTTGGCAAAGTCAAGAATGACAGTTTATTGTTATTGAACTGGTAAAGGGAACATTCCCAAGATTCTCTTGTAACCCGTTAATAATTAAGTTCTAACAAAAGATTAAAACACGGGTTCTGCAGTTACTGTTTGCCTAAGCATTAAAGTAGTGGAATTTTTCGAAATCTGTTAACTAACGGAGAGCACTAAAATTACTGTGCAAATTTTTATTCGTTTATCTGAACGAGATATTTATCTGCAGTAAGTAGACATAATAAATAGAATTCTTAGAAAACATTTAATACATACTCCCTGTATCGTTTAGTACATACATACAGTTCAGCAATAATTTTTCTGAAAACCTCTGTTTAACAAAAACCTCTATGCAACAAATTTTTCCACGGGATTCTTGATTTCGTTATATAGAGATCCGACTGCAGTAGCTTTGTCTCTATTCGTTTCCAATTAAAACTTATCTTGGTATTATTATAAATAATATAAAAAATAAATAAAATAATTACTTGTAACAGTTGTGATGAAATTTATTATAAGATCCTAATGCTGGTAGTGCACCCGTTCCTATACTATACGCGAAAAATATTTGTGTTGCTCCATCAATCCAAGGACCAGGCCCTAATAGTTTCTCCCATCTTGGTGTAATATAGTATAGTAAACCATCTCCTGCTCCAGGTAATGTGACACCTCGTACTAGGAGAATAAGTAACACAACATATGGAAATAGTGCTGTAAACCAAATAATCTGTAAAAAGAAAGATCTGTTTATAGATATACGAATAAATATAATTTTATTTATTTATAATGTATTTACCTAGATTATAGTATCGGTAAATATATTGAAACATTTCATAATCTCAAGTCGTAAATTCTGCAAGGACAATATTTTTGTGGTCAACAAAAATTACAAATAGAATGATTGTTCAAATTAAAACTTACTTTTCTCCTTTGTGTTTCTTGTATAATGCCAATTATTGTGATAATTCCCAATTACCACAATTTTAATTATCTTGTTGACGTTTTCCTTTTTTTCATAAATTTCTTTCATTTTGTTGTCACTGTATATATACATTTGAAGAAGAAGATGTTTTACAGTGTTATTAAAAAGTAGTTTTTTTAGTTTTACAATTCAGTATTTTTTATATGCTTTGTATAATTTTTATAGGTTAAGATGGTTTAATTTCATTGATGTCCACAGTCTTTTGTTTTTCAACAAGGGTCATTTCAAAGTTAGAATTAGTATTTTGTCTCATAACATATTTCGTTCATCCACCTTACATTACTTTTTAATTAGAAAAATCAAACTTGAAGAACTAATTAGCAGACAAATCGACCTATTATTATATTTTATAACTGCATATTTTTTATGACCGCATAGGATCACTTTAGTCAGCCCTTTATCTAAATCTCTTCGATGGGACTATTTAGGCCTTGCAATCCTCCCCGTACTTTTTCATACGTTTCGATATTTGTGCCCTTTCTAGTGATGAAAATTTCCATGTAATGAGTAACAACAATAAAAGCCTTTTCTTCTTGATTTTCTTTTTTAATTTTATCTTATCTGTGGAGTCTTCTAATGTAAAGCCGATTTCCTTCTCCTCTCTTATTTCTCTGATCCATCTTCATGCTATCTCGGTGTTTTTCGAGCCGAAATTGTATTGTGCTAGCCGTTTCAGAAGTCTTGAATCTTGCATCCTCATGAAGTCCGAAAAGTCATAGTCTCCTTTTACGCACGGTACCAGTGAGAGATTCTAATCTTTGAACACGACTTTTTCGGGCACGATCCACCACTTCCCGTCTTTCTGGTACTCCTTTTTTATCAATGCAGGCTCTTCCATTACTTTTTCGATTTTCTGGAATCTGTCTTTGATTGCTCTTTCCGATGGAAGAGTGTTTCTGCTACATAAGTGGATTCTGGTTTTATAATTGTGTTGTAGTATCTTATTTTTGCGTTTATTAATAGGGATTTTTTATTGTGTACCTTGTTAATTTTTGAACTTTAGCTAGTTTGGTTGTTGTTATTTGGATTGAAGTTTTTTTTTATGTTTTGTTATTATTTCTCCGAGGAATTTTAAATCGATTTACTGTTTCAGTTTTATTATCTTTTATGTTTACTTCTTTTAATGACCCAAAAAATTACAACGTAATTTTCGAATGATATTTTGAGACCAATTTTATTTGAAATGTTTTGAAGTTCTAATATTAGGATTAGCTTCGTCAGATCTCGTTTGCTAGCAGTGCCAAATCGTCGGCGAAACCATGACAATGTGTTTTGATTTTTCGGCCTATTTTTGCTTTTGGGCGCTTTTTTTTAGCCTTTCCCTCATTACCATTACTTGGACGCAGTTGAATAATAGGAGTGAGAGCCCATCGCCTTGGTGCCGAGAACTGCACCAAGGCGATGGGCTTTTTTTATCTCAAAAAGTTCCAAGAGCTTGGATTTGAATTTTACCTTTGATTTAGTGTTTGTGAGGTTCACTTTTATCATGTTTAATAATTTGACATGTAGTCAGAGGTATCTTAGAATTTTTTAGAATACTACTATTATTTATATTAGCGTAAGTATATATTGGAAACCGTTATATCTATTTGCACCTAGATAAATTTATTTTTCAACATCATCCCCTTCAAATTTCATGCATAGCCTATTTTTAAACAAGCTTTGAATTTCTCACAAAGAAATTTTTTGGTTCAGTTTTTAGCCAGTTTTGTACCACTCCCATGATCTCTACATCAGAACAAAAATTATTCCCTTGCAACTCTTGTTTCCGTGTGTCAAAAATAACAAAAAAACTTTAAGTAATAACAGGATTTTTACGACAGGTGGTCCAACAGTTCCAAACTTATATCGTGTAAGCAAAAATTGTTTTTTTTTTGTTTTGCCATTTGAGATCAAACGTTATTATGAAACAAAATCACACATTTTGAAAGTTTACCGCAAATAACTGGATAGTAGTTAAGGAATTGATATTTGCCCGTTATCGATCACGCCAGCTCACAGTAATTTCCACTATTCACCATCTCAACTTTAGGTGTAAAGTAAAAAAAATTCAAAACCTCAATACCTCAGAATGTTTTTCCAGATCTGTAAATATCAACAATTTTTTTTGTTACAGGGAATGAAGGATGTTTTTGGACTAAACTTTGTCACTTCGTTTCAAAGAAATGTACACATGACTCATCAGTGGTTACTATCCTTTTAAAAATGAGTTTCCTACGTCTTCATAATATTTCAAATACTTCTGGGAAATTTTCAAATGATTCTCTATGAGAATGTTTGTCAGTTGATATCAAACCCAATTAGCAAAGACCTTGTTTATGACCAAATGTTTATTCATAGTCGATTCAATAGACAAGCCTTTATATTCAATTCGCTTGGAACTTTATTGATTTTAATTTGTTAAATATTGTTTATCATTTGTTGTTTAACTACTTCCAGATTTTTATTGTTTTAATTAGAAGGTTTAGGCCTTTCTATTGATATCACAGTGAGAAATCCCACTTCTTTGAAGGCATTCAATCAATCTATTTACTCATAATTCTTGTTTTAATTTTAAAAAATTCTTATTTATTGCTGCTGCATTCTACAAATAATGTCTATTCGTTTCACCCCTAAGAAAACGTACCACTGATTGCATTTTTTTTTTTGACTGCATTCATTTTAAATAGATTTTTAACACAACCAAAACAGGCTAAAAGTGAACAAATGATATGAGATTATGATTTGTATAGAAGGACAGTAAGTGTTGCAAAACATTTATTAGCAGTGTAATAAAAACTTTCCTTTATTTTTTCACTTTTATCATATAACTTAATCAAATTGCAGTATTATTTATTTCAACAGAGTTATTGCATTATTTCATAAAAGAAAAAGGTAATATGTTCTTTGCTTTATCATAGTCATCTCACTGTCTTTTTTATGGTGATGTATATATAGCATTTGAGGTACAGAATCTTTTTCTCCGAGAGTAATGCTGTTAATTTTACAGCCATCCTTAACAGAGCAAAGTTAAATATCATTTGCAATTTGTTGAGCTTGATTTGCCATTTTTATAGAGATTATTATGGAAGTTAACAGGGACTACTTCATTCTTCACTTTTCTTAGTAAGCCCGGCTTGGGGTGCTAGCTATTGATGAGATTTTCTGTGTCATTATTGGGAATGATTATATTTCATTTACGATTACCTACTGACATAAGTTATAGTATCTATTACAGATACATATCGACATTATTTATAAATATAGAAGTAATGCAGATATCTAGGTAGTTTCGCTGGCCTCATGGCATGAGGAGTAGCGTCTCGACCTTTCACTTGGAGATCCTGGGTTCCAGTCTCGATCAGGCATGGCATTTTTCATACACTACAAATTTCAATTTTGTCTAAATGATCATGGCAGTCGATTCCAACACATCTCATTAAAAAAAAAATTATCTTTCTTTTTCATTTATTAACCAGTCGGAAATCCGTGTAGTAATTGCTTTCTTAAATTTGTGAAGTTTTCTTATACGTGAGTATATTTAAGATTTTGGTCGGACATTTTTTTCATTTATTTATTAATAATATTTTGAATTTATAATTTAATTGTCTTTTTACTTCAATATTATGTTTAGTGTGAAAATAATATTAATTTTCTAATGTTAATTATGTCGATCTCTGTGGTTGAGTGGTAGCATCGCAGCCTTTCTTCCGGAGGTCATGAGGTTTTAATCCTGGTCAAGTTTGACATTTTTGATATGCTACAAATTTCCATTCTGATAGAACAAAATGATCAAAGCAATCGATGCCAGTCATTTCAAAAAAAAAAAAATTCATTATTTTTTTATTGCCAAAATAATACAGTTATACAGAACATGATAAAAAATATACTATACATGCTAATGAAATCAAGAAACGAAATTCTGGTTTGAGACCATCCAAAAAACACCGGTAACATTTGCCCTGATCAACATAAAAAAAACTCGTGGACTGATGGCATTAATTGAAGAAATATTTATTTCCACTGGTCTCATCAGTAATTTCTTCTTTTTTCTTGTTTAACCTCCGGAACCATTGTAAGGTATTACGTCAGAGGATGAATGAGGATGATACGTATTAATGTAAATGAAGTGTAATCTTGTACAATCTCAGAAAGACCATGCCAGAGATGTGTGGTTAATTGAAATCCAACCACCAAACAACACAGTTATCTGCACGAATAAAACGTGGCTGTTTGATGTGCAATGTCACATAGACGAATCTTCATGAAATTCTTTCATTTTACAGTGAACAATGAGCCCCTACATACAGATGGTGCAGCAATTTGTAAACATAGTACCTGAAAACTGGCAAGAGTACACATAGTTTCACCTGGAAAATGCTACAGCTCATACGATCAACATTAGGATTCTCTTGCATCTTTTTTTCATGGGTTTTCATGGACAAATGATTTTGATTCCTCAGACTCCTTGATGGGGGGACCACTTCACAACCCCTTGTTACCTTCTCAGTCTCCTGATTTATCCCCTCCTGACTTTTTCTTGTGTGGATACCTCAAGGATACCTCTTGCAAAACTCATCCTCACACCATTCCCAAATTACAGACTGAAATTGAATGATGTATCGCTGACATTCCTGAACAAATGTTACTGCATGTGTTTAAGAGCATGCAACATCGTATTTAAGTATATGAATCGCATAATGAAGGCCACTTTCAATTATTATTGTAAGTTTTTCATTTTCCCATAAGGTTGTGTCAACCTTCTGAATACTCTATATTAAGTTCTTCATGTACAGTAGCCTAATAATAGTTAATGCATTAAATTCCTTAAAACAAATTGAACTAGGATATCTTCTTGGGGTTTATCTTCTTTTTGCTTGTTATTCTTATATGGTTTTATGCTTAATTCTTGTATTAGGAGAAGGATATCAATGTGGTGCCCCGGGGCACTGCCACAAGCAATCAACCATTATTTAATATTGGCTGAACTAACAGCAAATCTTTAAATCTTATTATTTAAAAGTTTTATTCTACTTATAAAAATTTTATCAGTTGAATTTCATCATGGTTTTTATGTGAATTTTTATCCATAATACCCAAATATTCAATATTTTGGCATTTCCAGAACAAACTTTATTAATACAAGAATATAGTTTTCTAGGCAGTAAACTGGACTAACAATAATACATGTTGAAAATATAATTTAGACATTAGAATTAATAAGTTTCAATTAATATTTTTGAAGTACATTAATTTTATGTAAAATATGAGATGAATTTATTTTATAAAAACATAAATACCTTGCCACTTTGATGTATACCACGGCAAATAATGAGGTATACTAATAACCATCCTAATAGTAGACATCCCAGTAATTCCCACTGCATTCCACCAAGTGTTTCAATCCCATCTGTTATGCCAAGAACTCGTTTGCTGAAAAAAAAGTAAAAAGAGAGAAATAAACAAATGATTGAATATTTTCATTTACATTTTATTAAAATACTTTGGCTATATTGTTACTCTTGATTAAAATTCTATTTATTTGTTGATTTTCATTTTTATTTTTTTTTAACAATATAAAAATAGGTTAGTTTAAAATTTTTAGTTGTACTTTGATCCTACTCAACAAAATTTTTGATTCTTCAAATAATTTACTTTCACGTCTGGATAGCACTGAAGCTCGAGAAGGGAAAGTAGTGTAATCAGTCAAATTTGGGACTATATGG
This sequence comes from Zanna intricata, assembly GCA_010016005.3. Taxonomy (NCBI): domain Eukaryota; kingdom Metazoa; phylum Arthropoda; class Insecta; order Hemiptera; family Fulgoridae; genus Zanna; species Zanna intricata. The sequence continues at coordinate 10,263 of JAAAKQ030320385.1, forward strand.
ATCTTGAAATTCTAGCACGTAACAAACCCAAAAAACCAAATAACTGAAATAGATCTTCCGTTTGATAATAATTGTATATTCGTTCGGTGTTGGCCTCTAAATCCCCTTGTATCTCCAGAACTACTGGACCAATTTTGACTACACTTGATCAGATTATTCTTTAAATGGAGTAATAATGCAGTTAAAATTTTAAATTTATAAGGGTCAAGAGGTGAGGCTTTACAGCAAGGACACCAATTATCTCGAGATACTTCAGTATCTCGAGATTTTTCCTAATTAACTTCAAATTTTTCGATTTTTGTCGACGCCCAAAGTTGACTCGGTACCGGTCGCATATATCATATAATTGCACCTGTGGGCAGACTCTCCTCTACCTGAAAGTCTGTCAGGTCAGGGGTTACAGTTCCTGCCTCGACCAAAATACATTCCATCTGAAAGGTGAAGATAGGTATGGAGATAAATGTGAAAGAGGATAAGAATAATGCCAGTGATTTCAAGCAAGTGATCGCAAACGTATTAAAGGAGGGGACCGTCAATCTAAGACAAAGACGGTTGTTCTCCGTCTTAGATTGGACGGTACCCTAATTGATAAGGGTGGTTCTCTGAATTCATGATCTGGAACACGATATACAGTCGCAGGAGATAATTCGAGAACGTGGTGAGGCAGCTGGCCTAGCTTTGCCGGATAATTTACAGTCATCATCCAGGACGTGCTATAGCGAAACGAAAATTGCAACATGTCGTCTCCCGGCATCACTGGCTGCTCCAATGGTTAAAAAAGGGTGAATTAGGATTAGCCTTGTTTCATACAGGGTTGATATTATAGAAATTTCATCAATGCCTAAAGTCCGGTCACACGGCGAGGAACTGCCATGGCCTCTCCCTGACAGGGCGTTGGCTTTCTAGAGGACAGGGCCAGTGCGTGCTTCAACTGTGGAGGTGGGGCCATCGGGTGGTCAAATGCAAGAAGCCACTCAAATTCTTAACATGCAATGCAATGGGGAACCGTACTGGCGACACTGAATGCCCCAAGGAAATAGTTAGCGGGAGCCGGGGGAGAACCGCCTAGTTATCAGCCTACCGATGAAAGTAATTCAAATTAATCTTAACCATGCGACGCTGGTCCATGCAACGCAGGTATCTCTGGGAGATAAGTGTATACATCGCACTCATCTTCGAGCACTATACCCACTCTCGACCGGAGTAGGTGGTCTTGGGGGATAGGTGTTCGGCCATCTGGCCGTGTACGCACCTACTTGTCCGGGTCGTGTTCAGACCGCACGGCAGATAGTACGGTAGACCTTATTGTCATGTATGATGACATGTCTGTGTCTAGTTCAAATGGCAGGCTAATGCCCATAGCCATCTCATCAGTATTAGCATCTAGTCTTGGTAATGTCTGGGGATGCCTCTTATGCAAAGTGAACAATAAGACATAATATAAGTCTTAATCCACGCTGCCACCCTCTGTCCTATCAGTCGGGTGCCCACCGTGCTGCTTCTCGATCTTTGGTGTGGAGGATGTTTCTCGAAGACCAGCTACTTCCTCCCACTGTCTTCTACCTCGAAGCATATACTCCACCAGTGTATCCGGAGTGAGTTGAGTCAGCCCTGACTGCCTCCTTAACCCATCCCATCTATGACACCGGAAGAACGTATGCTCCGGTGTGTCTTCTTCAGAGCAGTAGTGTCATTCTGAAGTCCGTCTTATCCGGAACCTGGACAGATATGAACCAAACCCTCCGTGTCTCGTCAGGAGCTGAGTGAGATGATAGTCTACCTCCCCAAACCCCCTCTGGACCCACAGCTTGATTATAGGTATGAGTCTTCTCGTTCAGGCGCCCTCTGTAGATGCCTTCTATGTCGACTGCCACTCCTGAATCATTGTATCCCGAGCTGTTATCTTCGGGATGCCATCATGTTTTCGTCTCAGTTCAGCAGCATGCAGATGTACAGATGGGACGCCTGCCAACACCTCCGCTGCATCTGCAGAAACGGTCCGGTATGCGGATATTATCTTCAAATTGGCCCTTCGCTGGATAGCTGAGAGTCTGTTTAGATTCCTCTTGACATCCAGCGCTTCGGCCCACACTGGAACCACGAAGAAAATTGTTGAGGCAGCAACAGAGAGTAGTAGTCCCCTCTTACTAGCTCTCGGCCCCCCTTCGAGCTTAGGATCTTACCAAGATTCAAGATCATTCTTTCCGCCCCGCCAGACACCTACTGGACGTGAGGGGCGAACTTGCCGTATCGGTCAAACCATACACCTAGGTGTTTAGCACTTCTGCTCTCTTTGACGGTGTTGTTGTCGACCCGGATTTTTATTGGGAGTAGCCTCCTTCTTCCTACTATTGGCACTACCGCAGTTTTTTGTGGTACCAGCCGGATACTTCGCTCTTGTAGCCAGCCACTCACTAGTTTCACTGCTCTGTTTGGAGTCTACTCGACGTGTTCCTCTGTACGTCCAACGACAAGCAAGTCAAGGTCATCCGCATACGCGACCGGCTGCACCTGATCTGGATAACTTATCTGCAGCAGGCCGTTGTATGCGACATTCCATAATAGTGGCCCTAGGACCGAGCCTTGCGGTATTCCGCCATACATGTTAAATTCCTCAGGGTCCTCCTCTGTGTCTACTGTGAGGACCCTGTCGTGGAGATTGTTGTACACTGTGGCCAGAAGGTAATTGCTTACATCTCTGTCGCGCAGTGCCTCCACGATGACTTTCCAAGGAACGCTATTAAAAGCGTTCTGGACGTCCAGAAGAACGAGCAGTGGTATCTGACGGGTTCTCCTCGTACCCGAGCAGTGGCAGTCGCCCAGTCCTTGACATACTGTATCGCTTCCACAGTTTATATACCCCTTCGAAATCCATATTGCTGATCTGAGAGTCCTCCTCTTTACTCAAGCTCCTGAATTATCCTCTCAGCCAGCATCCTTTCGTATAGCTTGCCCAAGGTGTTGATCAGGCATAGGGGTGAAAGTTCATCTCTCCTTGTCACGGTTTCGGCAGCAGCACCAGACGGCCTTGCTTCCAGCAGGCAGAAAGGTCTGCTGTTTGCAAGGTCTTATCAAGTACATCAAGAACAAGCCATGGATGACGGTTCACCAGGCTACGTGCCACCACTCCTGGTATACAGTTGGAGCTGGGGCTATTCTTGATGTTGGTCCTTGCAGCCGCCCATTGAAGTTCTTCAATGGAGAAACGAGGCGCGCCTCCCCCTTCCATCTCTTCCCAGTCTTCTTCTAAAATTATAAAGAGGGAGCGCGTAGCCCGGTGCATCTGAGCTCGTGAGAGCCTGGGGAGCCACCTTCCAAACTGTTTGGTGACGATCTGGTAAGCTTTTCCCCAGGGGTCAGAATCCAGCTCGACGTTGGTGAATCCCAGGCAGTCTTCTTGGCAGTCTTAATGGCCATCTTCATCTCTTTCCTGGTAGCCTTGAAGTCTGCCTCAAGGTCAGCCAGGGTGTCCATGTTCCTTCTTTGGGCTCTCGTTTGATTGGCTCCCTAGTGCAGGTATTTGACTTTTTCCCGTAAGTACAGCAGGGAGTGTTGCTCTTCTGCCTGCTAATAGGACGACGGAAATAGCGCAAAAAAGAAAGGAATGCCTTTGGGTCAGATGAACGACGACGAGGTATAATCTCCATTCTTGAAGGGTCGTAAACCTGGCCCATATAAAATACAAAGAGTAATACAAAATATAAAGAGTAAAAAGGAAGCTAACACGACTAATGCGGGAGTCGAAAAGAGAGTGAGTGCTTGTGCTGACTTATTGAGGAGGTAGAGGCTGATCCATGGGGGAGGCCATATAGAATACTCGACAAGGGAACTTTAAGAGCTAGAAATTCAGCTAGCGTGCGATGCTAGGGAGGTATCGTGAGTTTTTAAAGCGCACTTTCCCAGTGGAGACGAGATGCCAGCAAACGAGAATGCCTTTGTGGAATCTCCGCCACCATTCACTAGTGAGGAGGTCATCGAGGCGACTAACCGCTTCCTTCTGGACAAGGGACCAGATCTTCTGCCAGATCAGGTAATCAAATTGGAAATATGTGCAAATCCCAAAGTATTTCTAGAGGTCTGTCTGGGAGAGAGAGTATTCCCAGAGAGACGGAGGTGGCAGCGTCTCGTGCTGGTCCCCAAACCGGATAGGGATTCATCGCTGCCGATGTCTTACCAACCCCTGCCTGGCTATGATAGATAATCTGGCAAACATCCTGGAGCGTATGATACAGCATATATTAACCAGTGTGGTTGAGGAATTGGGTAGACTCTATAATACGGCAATACGGTTTTCGCAGTGGTAGATCTGCACTGCAAAGACCGATGTATACAAAATGGCGAGAGGATTATTGAAAAAGGGTGGGGATATAATAAAAAGACAGGATGTGTGTACTTGTCGCGCTGGATGTGAGAAACGCATTTAATTGCGTTTCTCACACTGCCATCAAGCGATCACTAATTAACCTCGATATCCTACAACATTTGGGCCGGATTATCCGGTCATAGCTCATGGTGAGAAGATTTATGTACGACTTTACCGATGGAGTTCTAGGACGGGGTGTAGACAGAGGAGTCCCACAAGGTTAGGTACTTGGACCAATCCTTTGGAATTTGACGTATGATGGAGTGTTCCGAATCCCCCTTCCCACTAATGTAACAATTGTTGGAAATACGGATGATTTAGCCGTTGTAGTTGACAATAACACGAAGCTCCAAGAATTATATTCCTCTGTAAGCGCCAGGATATCCGAAGTAGGACTGCAGGTGACACCGGAAAGGACGCAGATCGTAAATATTTCCTCTGCAAAAGAAGGCCTAAGCTGTCAATAGCACTGGAGGGCAGCAGAATCGCATCGAGACCGGTGATAAAATATTTAGGGATATGGATCAATGTCCGACTCCGATTTGACAAGTATGCTCTCGAAGCCTCCCATAAGACGGAGGGGGACATGTGACTTATCGCTGGCTTTCTGCCAATTGTGGAGTACCTAGTAATCGGGGGAGGAGATTTCTCTGGAGTTTCTTATGTTACATTATAGTATGGTGCCTAGATCTTGGCGGGTATCATTAGGTACAGCAAGTACAAGGGAGTTTTGTAGTAGCTCTATAGGAGGTGTTGCCTTCGTGTAACGTCCTATAAAACTTTCTCTAGGGAGGTGGTGGAGGTCTTTACAGGATTTCTGTCAACATATTTGCTGATAATCCTGAGATCTTTGTGAACAAGAAGTATTGACTCCAACAGAAAAAAGAGATTAACCGTGATTCTTATGGAGAAAATTATGAGGAAATGGCAGGAGAGGTGGGACCGGAGTTCCAGGTCGGTGGACTCATAGATTGATAGGGGATGTCAAGAGATGGTCTGAGAGAACCCATGGCTCCCTGTACTACAATCTCACACAGTTTCTGGTGGACCTTGGTGCCTTCAGACTTAGATTTTCAGGTATGAATACTGATAAGGATAGATTATACAGTCTGTTACCCTGTGTGTGACGTCGGAGTGTTCACATATCATATCATTTTTCAGTGTCCCGGATTTAATGAAGAGAGACGGAAGATTTTAGCGATCTTGTGACAAGTGGATATGTTTCGGCCGGAGGAGATCCAAAAAAATTATATTAGGAAATGAGAACCACCGGATACCGGTGGCGAGATTCGCCAGAGCAGTTGTGAGTGAGCTGCGAGCTTGTAGGAAACCCGAAGGGGAACAAAGAGCGGGAGGGTTCTGGATCGGGGGACAGGTCTGCGGCTGAGTGCCTAGGGGGCCCCCTGAGCTCGTTGTGGTCAACTGGGTGAGGTGATGCCGGAGACGCTCCCCTGATCAGATCCTGATGGCAGATATGTCCCTTTTCTGAGGGAATTGTTATCAACCGGTGAAAGACAGGGGGAAGGGGAAAAAAACGTCGACTCGTTACCTAGTGCATTAAACCTCGCAGCTACAACAGTCTACCGTGTAAGCGAAATTTTTCCTATGTAAGTTGCGAACTTATATTAATTTAGTTAGGACCGACCATCGTCACTAGTACTGCCAACCCACGCGAATTAAATACGGCATGCGCGCACACTTTAGTTTGAATAGTTGAATTAAATAAACGAAAAAATATTATTTAAATAAATATATATACACACACACGCACACGCACACGCACACGCACACGCACACGCACACACACACACACACACACACACACACGCGCATATATATTGCAGAAGTAAAGTAAATGAACCACTGAATTTAAAAATAGGACGAGAATATACTGTGGTAGTAAAAGAAGTTTGTTATTTGGGAAGTAGTATTACTAATGATGGTCGAAACAGAAGCAATATAAAATGCCGAATACCACAGGCGAAACGAACTTTCAGTTAGAAATATAATCTGCTTACATCAAAAATGAATTTACACATCAAGAAAGCATTTTTGAAAGTATACATTTAGAGCATAGCTTTAAATGGAAATGAAACTTGAATGATCGGGGTATCTAAGAAAAAAGATTACAAGCTTTTGAAATGCGGTGCTATAGAAGAAAGTTAAAAATCAGAAGGATAGATGAAGTTATAAATGAAGGGGTGTTGCGGCAAATTGATGAAGAAAGAAGCACTTGGAAAAATATAGCTAAAAGAAAAGAGAGACTTATACCACATCTTAAGGCATCCTGGAATAATCGCTTTGATATTGGAATACTCGCTGGAACAGGTAGACAAGAAAAATTGTGCTGACAGGCAACGTTTGGAATATGTAAAACAAATTTTTAGGGATGTAGGATGTAGGGATATACCGAAATGAACGACTCGCACAAGATGGGGAATCTTGGAGATCTGTATCAAACCAGTCAAATGACTGAAGACAAAAAAAAAATTAAATAAAATGATAAATATTTTTAATTAAGTCATAGGTGAAAGTTGTGCATCAGAAACAACCCACAGTTGTAGGACTTTCCAGGAATACAGCTTAAGGCGCGTGATGGGGAAGTTTTATAACTGTGTTGTCAGTTTTTTTTAAATCTTTGTCTTTTCGTAAATAAGTTTAAACTCTAATTGAAAATGGATTATTTAGATTACTAAACAGTGTATGAAATTTTTCTTTATCTTGTAAAATATATATTTTTAGGAAACTTTTAACAGTATTATTTTTAATTAATTCTTTTAAAACTTACTCCCAATATTCTTCTACTGGTGTTGTTGTGTGATTAGTTTTGCTGTGAACGACTGTCGAATTCATCCCGAGCATATAACAAGATTCTGTATTCCACCAGTTATCTGAAACATTACAAAAATAATTTATGGAAATATGCAGATTTTATTATCATAAATTTTCTTTTATTTGTTTAAAATAACTTTTATTTAATTTTAGCTTATAAATAACTTAGCTTATATATATGACTTGAAGCGTGATCAAATCATAAAGAGCAGCCGATATGTGACTTTATGATCATCACTTATAAAATAAATTATTACTAAACATTGTTGAATATGTGTAAACCTATAATCATAACTCTTAATATTAAAAGTTTTTTAATAATATAATACAGTCGAACCTATATATAAAGAAATCTATAATCCTGGAAACATTTGTTAAACAGTGGTTTTCGTTATAACGAGGTTCTTTAGTTAAATGTTTTCTAAGAATTCTACTTCTTAACTCTACGTAAGGTTGATAAATTTCTCATAAATTCCGCTACTTTAATGTATTGACAGACAGTAACTGAAGAACACGTGTTTGAATCTTTTGTAGAAATTAACTGTTAACATGTTATTTAGAGAATTTTGGGAATTTTCGCATTATCAGTTCAATACAAATAGCCTGTCATTCTTTACTGTCGTCAAGAATACCTTATATACAGATACAATTTATGTACGGAAATAAAAAGTATCTTAAACCCACACTGATGACCGGAATACTAAATTTAACATCAGTATCTAAAAAAAAAATATTTCGTAAAAGTTACTGTATGTTACTACATATTGTATTATGTTAATGTGCAGTATGACACCATTTTATTATACAGAGGTATGAATACATTAAATAGAGGTAAATTTATACTTAGTTTTATTAAAATATCATTGTGCAGTACAAATTTGTAAAATAAAGGTTTTGTAAAATCGAGGTTTTTTGTTTAACCTCCGGAACCACCGTTAGGTTATATCTTCAGAGGATGAGATGAATGAATTGTAGCGTGTGTGAAATATGCCATGCCTGACCGGGATTCGAACCCGGGACCTCCGGATGAAAGGCCGAGACGCTACCACTCGGCTACGGAGGCTCGAGGTTTGTTGCATAGAGGTTCGACTGTATATATAAAATTTTGTAATAGAATTTCTAATACGGTAAACTATGAGAGTACTAAACCTTTTCATTATTTTATAGGAAAGTTTAATTTGAATATATTATCAAAATAATTTCGTATTGTATGTCAAAAATTACAGTTCTTGGTGTCGCTAAAAGTATGTCATCGATTAGATTATGATTATTCAGATTCGCAATCAATCGTGGAAGTTAATTGTTATGATCAGTAAAAAATTGATGTACTTCGGTCAATCAGTTTCTTTCCTTATTGTGATCGGTTGACATTTGATGCGTTCCTATGAATGAAATGCTTCATTGATGAAAGGAATTGCTTTCCTTGCTTTGGTCGGGAATATAGAATGAGTAGTAATCGATTGCGATTTAGTATGCTCCAATTAGTCTTTTATTTTTCGTGTTGTGATTGGTGCAAATTTGTATCTACACTATCATATGAAAAGGAAGATGGTTTGTGTTTGTTCAGTATAAACAAAAAAAACTACTGTTTCAATCGAAACCAAATTTTTAGCCACGTTTCTTTGCATGATTGAAAAGGTTTTAGGGATATTTCAACTCTAAAAATTTCTAAAAAGAATTTATACTTATATATACAAATATTCAAAACTTAAAAACGGCGAACGTAATGCGGTAGAAGCTCATATGTCATCGGGAGCATAGTATACGTAAGCGCTTGCACATGTGTCACTCCCAACACATAACTGATCTCGCAGATCAGAACTGACAGTTCTACCCCACTGGAAAAATTTAAACCCCCCCTGGATTATTTCCAGGGGAAACCTAGGGGGAACCTAGATTATTTGGTAGAGTTTATGTCTCTCCCGAAACGCGTTGGCACTGGTGCGAGAAAGACTATTTTTCTACGATTGCTGAAGAGTAGAGAGGCCCTTTCTCCTTTAGCAGAGGGGTATGAAACCTTAGCCTCCAAGCCCAAGGAGGCTAAGGTAGTAGTTCAAAAATGGTTCCAGCTCCAGCACAGCCCAGGCGCTATGCGGAGGTAGTCCGAGGTAAGAGTGAAGCCAGTCAGGCTAGAAAACCCAAGGTGCACTTCGTGAGCAAGGCAGTGGCCTCCACAAAGAGTCCTAACGATTTGAAGCTAGAGCTTCAGGTTGACAAACTTCGTGACAACCGGAAGGGACGGCGAATACGAGATATCAAAGATACCAGCAAGAGTCTGCTGGTAGTTGCCGAAGATAAGGAAACAGCTCGAGTCATAACCGAGTCTCCAGTTGTGAAGGAGCTTGAGGACAAAGTTGACCCTAAGCGAAAGCGTAGGCCTCAGGTCATTATAAATGGCATCGACCAGAGTCTTTATGAAGTGGAAGTTCTCTCTCTTTACGGGAGCAGAACACAAGTCTAAATGAGGCTTCGTTCGAGAAAGAGGGCAGGTTAGCCTTCAACACTAGTAAAGCTCCAAGCGGTATCACGGTGTGGTTGAGATAGGGGCTGGTCTGCTCCAGAAGTTCCTGGTAGAGGGTAGATTGTTTTTAGACTTCACGTCTTGTCACGTCAAGGAATACCTTGAAGTTCAGCGTTGCTACAAATGTTGTAGGTTTGGCCACAGGGCCAAGTTTGTAAAAATGCGTCGGTCTGCGCTCATTGTGATAAACAGGGTCACAAGTGCGACAACTGTCCGCATAAGAATGAGGTTTGTGTAAACCGTAAAATGTTTCGCAAAAACTATAACCACTACGGAAATAGTAGGGCCTCCTGTGTATACTTGAAGGCTGTGAAGCAATATTTTAATTCCCTAGATGGCTAGATTCGGTCAACTAAATGCCCAGGGTACTTATGTTGCCCAAGTTGAGTTAGATAACTTCGTTGAAAAGCCGGGCCCCGATATTGTTCTTCTGTAACACTTGTCCATTGTCAAGGGTGATCGGCCAGGCTCTATGGTTGGAAACGTTTTTCGTTGGTGAAAGTAAATCCGCTATCCTGTGCAGTAAGTCTTTAGATAATGTTTTCATACAGCAAGTCTCTTAGACGCATCATTTGGTTGTTAAGCTTGCCATGAATTATTTGGACCTGGTAGTTATCAGCTCGTAAGTTCAGTTACAGATCTGTACAGCACTTGAAAAGATGGGATAGAATCCTCAGATTGGTACCTGGTTGTCAAATTTTGATAGGAGTCGATGCGAACGCCAAATCGCCTCTTTGGCACAGTGGGGTCACGGAAGAGGGAGGTGAATTAATGGAAGGCTTTATCGCGCAGCATAATTTTGACGTGTTTAATGTCGCCGGTGAGTTGGCTATATTCGCTGGCACTGTTAATGAGCGGAATTTCTCTTCTGCGGTAATTGAAGCCGCTAGCCATTCCATTCCCCGTGGTAAGAATCAAGAGAGAATTGCTGGTTGGTGAACTCGAGACGTGACGGCGATGTAGCGTTCTGTGGGTTGACTCAGGAGAGTTGTTCAATGCGAGAGGACAAGCAGCTTTACTTGCCGATTATCGCCGGAAGAAGACCGACTACTTTCATAAGGTTAGGTCTTCAAAGGGTGATTCCTGGCGCTCTTTTGAACAAGAGCAGGGAAATAAGCAACCTTCGGGTGTTGTTTAATGCAATCCTTGGTCATAAACGGAAGAAAGACATTCTTCTGTCGGCTTTCTAGACCCAAGATGGTGTTGTAACAGACAAAGATCGTGTTCTCAATCTTTTTATGAACGATTTTTTTCCAGATGATACTGAGGCCGGGGAGACCTCGTATCATCGGCGAGTTCGAAGGGATGTTGTAGGTTTCCATAGTGAAAATCAATCTTCTGAGATTACTGAGGCGGAGGTACATCAAATAATCTGTAGCTTAGTCAGAAACGAAGCCCCCGGATATAACGGTGAACCTCTTTGTTTGCACATTACAAATAATTCCTGGCCCACTCACTACAATGTTCGATAGGATGCTTTTCGCTGGATACTTTCCAGCTTTTTAGAAACGTGGTGTGTTGAAATTTCTCTTCAAAGGTGGTGGCAAGGATCCCACTGTAAGTTCTGCTTACCAGCCTCTGACGTTCGTGCTCGTAGTAGGTAAGTTTTTGAAGAAGATCTTTTACCTCCGCATTAACAGCAAGCTCACTTCCAATCATCTGTTGATTGACGATCTATACGGTTTCACTCGAGCAAGGGCACAGAGGTCGCGGATTCTTAGATTGTTCATATAGCATCGTCCAGCCAGTTCAAGTATGTATTCGGTGTTTTTCTTGATATATCCGGAGCCTTCAACAATTTGTGGTGGCCCTCTGCTTTGTTCCAACTGCAGCGGCATGTTTGCACGCAAAATGAGATTCTCACTCTCTCAAGCTATTTCAGCAACAAAACCTATTTCAGCAAGACGGTGGTTCGGAAGTAGGAAAGACCCTGTCGATAGGTTGTCCACAGGGCAGTGTACTAGGTCCACTCATCTGGATGGTCAAGTTAGATTCTCTGATGCAGTTGAGGTAGCCCTGTGGCTGCCGTGTCGTCGACGGTCTGTTGCTGGTCGAAGAAACTCGGGGTTGGAGATAGAAACCAGAGCGACAAAATCCTTGTAGGGTTTTGCGGTTTGCCGCAAGGAATGCTATAGCTGCTTTCTTTAGCATTCGTAGAGTCTCCATCCCGATTGGGGGTTGAATTTCCGTATCATGCCTATACTTTACAAAGGAGTCTGACAGTCCATGATGTAGTACGCTGCGTCCATCTAGGCTAATCGTATGCTTTTTCAAGGTTATAGATATATTCTATTGGGACCCCAGCGTCTTCTATTGTTAGCAGTTGTCGGAGGTTACAGAACTGTCTCAAAAAGGTAGTGTCTGTGATCGCCGCTACAAAACCACCCATTACATCCTAGCTACGGAACGTAGCAGGCGGTACACTTCTAAGAAGGAAGGCCTTCTTACCTCAGGGCGTATGCGAGAAATAGAAGACCAAGGTTTTGACTTTTGGCAATCTAGGTGGAACGCTACCTCCACAGGCAGTTTCCCCGATGTTCGAGGTTTTCAAGTGCTTAGGTGGGTTTTTCCTAATCGGTACACGAAAAAGTTTCTGTCAGAACATGGTGCCTTTAGGCATAATTTCGTTAGGTATGGTTTAGATTGGTTGACTCTGGGCTATGCCCGGAATGTAGAATCGATGGCACTGGGGACCATGTCCTTTATGTTTGTCCTTAGTACGAGGCTGAACGTACCAGAATTGTTAGGGAACTTGATAGGGTAAATTCCTTTCTAGATCTGCCGGTCAATTGGAAGACTCGCAGAGAATGGACAATTGTGACTCGCTTCCTCCGATTAACTGTAGGGTGCAGATCGACTGAGGGTGTATAGAGTAGGATCCCTGACGGGTAGGGACCTTCAGGGCATTGTATTTAACCTAGTGCGCACCCTAGACCCCTGGGCACCTGGGCACGAAGCCCATCTCCCGCATTGGGTCAAGGGTTATGCACTCCGTCTAGCGATCGTCACTGGAAATTTGCTGGTCGTCTCACCAAATCTTGTGAGAAAAACTCACCAAAACAAATTAAATGAATTTACATTTACTTAAAAAATGAAGAAGGCTCTACTTTACAATTACGTACCAGCTTATGAAAAGAAAGAGCAGCTGAGCCCCTCAAGATAGCACATCAAACAAAAAACTACTAAATTTACTCTACTTATTAGGAAGGGAGATACCGTTGGCCAGCGGGAACCGCGTAGTGGTGTCCTCAGCATGACCAGAGGCTTGAATAAACCTCCTCAAGGACTACTGATTAACATGGCCCATTCGAGAACAAACCAGTACAACGCAGAAGCCCCAGATGTGAGAGGAAGGAGAAGGGAATTGAAATAGAAAGCGAAAAGACAGAGTAGTAAAAAGATGAAAAAGAAACAAAGAAGAGTGTGTGACCAAGCAGTGCTGTGTTAAAATTTTTGTTTTTGTGTGTGTGTGTGTGTCTCTTGGGGAAGCGTGTAGCCACATGGATGTGTAAGCTGTGCATATTTATTAATTGTTTTCTCTCTCCTAATCCAACTAGTCTCCTGTCCCAACTTCCATGTGTACCTTTAACTTTTGTTTACCCTCCCTCCCTGTTGTATGACATGAGGTCGTAGCTCATAGGTGTGTGTTTCCCGTGTGGTGTGTTTTTTTTAGCTCCAAAGACTACCCCGTCCTGTCATGTTAAGTGTGTGCTTCATGTATATATGTATATTTCGTAAGAGCTCAGCGGCTGCGCAGGCCTAACTACCTAGCTAAAAACTAAAACATAAACATGGCATACAATCCAATTAGTAATTCTTATTTCTAAATTACATACTAAACTATCCTAATCAGAGCTATTCTAATGACAGGCCAAGGTTATACCCTTTCAATCACGCAGAACACCTATTCTATTTCGCGAACGAGCCCAGTGAAAATCCTACACGCTGTCTTACTACCCACTATATCACGGGTCTGGCCAAAATTAACTCCGATATCACGATATCTCTCGCGCGCTATTTCGCGAATTACCTTATACTGAGCGCAGTCGAGTAGATCATGTAAGTTCGTGTCATCGACTTCACACACAAATCAGCGCGGATCATCATTTAGGCCCAAATCGAACAATTGTTTATTAAAATTTCCGTGTCCTGATAAAAATTGGGAAGTGTAATGGTCCTAATCCTTCCATTTAAGCGTCATTCGCTTTTTCACGTCTGGAAAAAACTCTTACGTGACCCGACCCGTAATACCGTTATCCCATGAATAACAGTGATCGAAATAAATAAGACCTACAATCAATTTGAATCATTTTGCTTCGATTTGTGAGTCTATATATCTTCCACGAATTCACTACAACAAAATCTACGGCATTTATGAACATTGGCCACCACCATTTTTTTCCGCTGACTCGAATTCTGTAATTCCCAATACCATTGTCTTGGGAGTCAACTCCTACCATCCCTTTTGTATAATCATTTATCATTAAAGGTTGTTCAATAGCAATTTCCTTCTTTTCCGTACGGCTATATCGTTTTGTATTCGACAATGGATAAATGACATTGTGGTTACTGGCTACTGTTACCACCGCATTATCGTTCCATCTAACCACGGCAGTTTCAGTTTTTATTATCAAAAGCGAAATCAAATGACCCTCTAGTCATTTTTTAAATTTCTTTTGGACTTTTAATCAGAAGATAAAAAGTCGAAAGTCTTTATCTCAGACAGTGCCAGTTGCAAAAAATCCTTTTTCATTCAGTAAACGAAAGAGTTCATAGGAAGAAAAAAGTTATCAAAATAAATTCTGTGTTTACTAGGATTAGGCAAAACAGTTAATAAATCTAGTACTACTTGTGTACCTAAACCATATTCTGATTTTTCTTTGTTTGCCCCTACATATGGAATAAATTGGTAAAGGTACCCATCAGAACTACATGAACACCAACATTTAAAGCCAAATCTGATTGATTTCCTCTTAACAAACATTTTTGATGAGTGCCTCCCAAAATACGGCACCATTTCCTCGTTTATAAATAAATTATGTGAAAACACACCGAACTGCATATTGCTTTTATTGACTTCAACAAAAAAAGTCGCAATTTTGAAAAATTGTCAGTTTTGTCAAGTAATTTATTATCAGAAAGATACAGATTATGTTTTATTTGTTTGAATGTGTTTCGGCTCATTGAATTTCTCACTATTTCAACACCCTTATCTTCATCTTTACTCCAGTACATATCTGTTTGCGGTAAGGTGTGATAACCAGTAAATAGTAAAATAGCAATAAACCTTTTCAGCAAAGAAATATTTAAAGAAAAATCATGACTGTTATTGTCATGCGCGTATTTGTTACTAACTCTACAATCATACTCAGCATATCATTATCAAAATAAAGTGAAAATACTTCGAGAGGGGATTTCCCTCTCGAATTTTTTCCTCTACAAATTCTTTTTTTTTCATTTTCTACTGAAATCGGTCACTTGCTAAATAAAGGATAAATTTTTTCCCATTTTGGATTGTGTTGCAGTTTTTTATTTTTTTTGTTAAGACTTTTCTCTGTGGATTTTTTTGATTGTAGTGACAAAAAAATTACAAGTCATTCAAATAATACAGCTACAATTATCACGAACTGTAGTACAGTCAAGAAAACGCCGCTTAGTCGGCTAGTTATGATGCAATAAAGAAATAACCTTAGTTGTAATAAATCTTCACTGCATAAACCAATGTTGCGTAAACGCACCATTATTTTCGAGTGCCAGTATCTCATACCAATTATAAAAAAATAAATAAAAATCGAATCCCCACATCTAAAGACACTCTTAAATAAACAAATGAACAAAAAATATTACATAAAAAGCATATGACATATTTACGACAAGATTTCAAGTAACATACGGCACAGCCTTGTAGAATCTGTTGTGATTTTTTTTGACAAATAAATCCACAATTTACAATAATATCTTGAATTAAGAAAAGATTTGTGTGTTAAAAACAATCAAAATAAAAAGCTAACGTATTAAAATGAGAAAAATTGTCTCAAAGGAATTTAGAAAAAAATTCTTAAATAAAGGTTCTTTTACGCACCAATGGCCGTTAATCGGTTAAAAGAACACGTAGGACTAGGCCTAAAGACACGGCCTCACTCGTCACGGAAACTTACGACCAGGAGTCGTTGCCACCTTTCAGCCGAATTTGAGGCGGGCACCCGCCTAAAGCTTTGTTTTTCGCCACTGAAAAAAGATAATGAGTCTAAAATTACCGTACTAACTAGAGTCACAACCTGATATTACCACTTTCGGAGCTTTAACTCGTACACAAGCAAGCCACAGTCCTAAACGCCAATAATCACAAAGAAAGCACTAGCACTCTGGACGCACGAAGAAAGAGTGGTTGAAGGAAGGCAGTACAGTGGATGTTTTTCGTCGCAGTTTTTTCTTTTAGTATCTCGTTTTATTATTTATTATTTTTTATTTATTATAAATTTGTTTCCCACGAAAGTTGGGTCTTATCCCAGCCGCAGTCCTCCCCCTCTTCCACACCCCTTCTCTTTATCTGTTTAGCCTCCAGAACTACCGTAAGGTATTACTTCAGAGGATGAATGAGGATGATATGTATGAATG
>JAAAKQ030320496.1:8604-26595 GCA_010016005.3 Zanna intricata
AATTCTTAATTATGTTCTCTAATTTATTAAGTAAGTAATGCATAACAATTTACTAACCTGTTTATTTTTTCTACATTTTTACTTCCATTGTGAATTGAATGCAACACTACAGTTATATTTTAAATTAGCAAAATTAAAAAAGTACTTTTGTTTAATATTCTAATACTGATCTAAATAAAAACCATCAAATTTATTATTTTTCAAGTTGGAACAGAACATACAATATTCTTAACAACAGAGCTGAAAGAACAAAATGGAAGGTTCTGATTGGTCAATATGTGTTTTCGGCCAAAATGATCTTTCTCCTCTGGAAAAGGAGCAGTATGATTGTAAGCCATACTATCAGCCTTTTATTTTAATACATTTAAAATTCACTGAAACACATGCTGATTTCAGAACTAAATTTCTCTAAAATCCTGTATGATATTCATGGTGTAACCTAAAATTAAAAAATTTTTAGGCAAAGTGTAATTTGATTCTAGAACAGAAGTTATCTTGGGACTGTTTCTGTTTTCCCTTAGTAATTGTATTACAGTTATCATTCTACTACTTCTTGATAAAATAATAGTGTGTCTTTCTCTTTCATCCAGAAGGTTCTGGGTTCATATCCCAGTCAGGCCTAACATTTTTAATATTCTATAAAATTAACCTCTTACCCAGAAATAAATAAATAATGTATATCATTTTTAATTACTTCATGAGTATATAAATAAATTAAAGTTTATGATGTGTTATAAAATTATCATGATTGATTGTTTTGTGGCATTTGGCATATTTCTTGTCTCGTACTTTTTACAAGGTTATAAATTTGTTTTATTATGTTACTGAATAGTTGTTATAATTGGATATTGAATTTATATTTGTTAATTCTATATTATATATTTATAATCAGTTAATATTTCAATAGAACGCTACAAAATATTATATATAAACTATTGAGTCACGGAAAATTAATAAAAATAAAATATTTATTGTTATACTGTTATCATTTTAATTTAAATCACAAATAATCATTTATCTGTAATTCATGTTTTATATTTTCTTTTTTTTTCTGTTAATTTAGAATTTAAATCTGTAATTATTGTATAATTCTTATTTATACATATATTAATGCAGTTATATGAATTATTTGTTAATTTTTAATAAAAGCTAGATTTACATTAATAAAACAGTTAAGTTTTTATAATTATAAAAATGTTAATACAGAAAAATTTTTCTGACAGATTATATGTATATTAGAACAGTATTTTTTTTTTATTATGGTTAAATCAGAGTATTTATCTGTAATAAGAGATATAGATTTTTATCTCTTATTATTTTAATTTTTAGTTTTTTAATAAGAGTTTGTAAGCATAATTATAATGTAATTTTGATTATTTTAAACCATTCAAGAGAAGAAGAAAATAAAATTGCATGTGATTTTGGCTCGTAAACAGATTTAGGATCTTTGTTTCGTAATTTTAAATGTGAATTACTGTCATCAAGAGAGGCCACAGCAGTTAAATTTTATTGTAGTATTTTATATTTTATATGACCTGTTTAACAATTAACAATCTGATAATAATAGTATTGTTTTACTTACCGCACATAGAATATTTGAAGTTTAATATTACATTGTAGAAAATGTTTCTCACTAAATTACCTGTTGAAAAAATTAGCAAGAAAATGTAATTAATAAAAAGGAAAAAAAATATATATATGATACCTATGTAAGGTGAATTAACTGGTATTCATCTGTGTACCAAATCTTATTTATTCTCCAGAACAGAAACTGTCAGTCAAAACTCTAAAAAAAATATTTTAAATGAAATTTGCTTTATTTTTTCCTCTTAATCACCTGAGAGCTTTTATTGAAATTCATTCAGAGCAAGTAAATCAAAAAACTTTATCCTGCAAGATGGGAAAGAACCCCAGAATGTTCATTTATTTTGTCCTATTGTATATTTTGAGCAAATAAATGCCAAAAATCTAATCTTTTAACTTAAAAACTTTCTTAACTTGAAATATTTATTATTGTACTTTATTTTCAAGTCCATTAATACTCTGCAATTTATTCCGTACAATATAAGCTCTCACTTTATCAAATAAAAACTTTCTTAAGTAATAATTTTTGTACTGCAAAATTCCAGGATAGAGGAGCTAGTATACACAACTTCTTGAGAAAATTTAAAAGAACAGTTTTAATGCTGATAAAAATCTCCGTTCATTTTCATTTACATGCATTTTGGTTTATAACAACCTTCATGTTGTCTGTTTTTTTTTAAGTCTGCATTTCATTAACTAATGTAAGTATAAATTTTTTTTTTCAAATTGCCTAAACAAATAATTATTTTGCACAAAGTAATGTAAGGTTTACCTCTTTTTTCAATCTGTTTATGTAAACAGAAATGGAAATATAAAAATAATTTTATATATTTATAATTACATTAAATAATTACAATATTTGTAAATAACATAAATAATGATTAATTATTATTACAAGGTTGTTATAACTACTGGTATGAAAACTTTTTTTTAATTAAAACCTGCTAAACCTGTTTTCTTGCAGAAAGTCCAGTTACTTAAATGTTGTTTTTTAAACTAGAAACAAGATTACTATCTATGTACCATGTTATATTGCAGGCAGTCTTTATTTATATATCTTGTACATAACAGTTTTTATACCCTGTGTTTCAAAATGAATGTCTGGATTTTAAAGTTATTTAATATTTATTTACTTACATTGATAAATTATACATGATATGAAAGAGTAATTCATACAGTTTTCCTGTAATTCATTTGAGCGGCCATTCCTCAAATGGCACATATCCATCTGATTGGACAGTTTATTTCATACTTTAATCAACAAGTCTGGAGTAATTGATGCAACAGCTGCTTCAATCCTGTCTCTCAAGTCAGGTAGATTAGTTTGTAAAGATGGCACATACACTTGATTCCTTATAAACCCCCAAAGAAAAAGAATCACATGGGATTAGATCAGGCAATCGTGGAGACCACGACAAACAAGCCTTGTCTGTGTCATCTGGTCCCAAGCAACCAGTCCAGAGGTCGAGGAGAATTTTATTCAACCAATCACATACGTTAAGCCAGTGAGGAGGCACACCATCTTCTGCCAAATAAAGTTCTGTAGTTCATATTGCAGTTGAGGAAAGAGCCATAATTGTAGCATATCAAGATAGTTCATTCCAGACACTCTTGCTTCCGCAAAAAGAATGGCCGGTAAACTCAAGATACAGTACAAAAAAAAAATTCAGTTTTGGGGAGTCTCATTCACACTACAATATTTCATGAAGATTTTCTAATCCCCAGATATGTATGTTATAAGTGTTTACTTTTCCATTATCATGAAGTGTTGATTCATCACTGATACTTGATAAAGAAAGTCTTCATTGTCATGTTGCATCACTTTATTTGAGAAGCTAGCACACAAACCATAATCGTGTCTGTAGACTTTAGAGTTTCTAACAGCTATAAATGATGTGGACGCTGAAGTTGTAAACGTTTCCCTAAAACCATCCACACAGACATCACTGGAATTACTAATTCGTGGCTAGCCTTCCGAACAAATTTCCTTGGGCTATACACAAAATACTCTCTTAGCATTCAACATTGTCTTGAGGCACAGTCATCCTGTGCTCTTCCTTTACAGATACAGCTAGTGGTTTCAAATTTTTTACACTATCTACAAATATTATTGTCACTTGGGGAATCATAACAAAATCTGCACATTGAATGGTAATTACAGATTCATTCTTTGCAAACTGCAAAACACAGAATGCTTTCTGTTGGAGAGGGGGGTCGCCATCTTTGCTACACATTCAAGCAGAAGATAAAGGAAACAGTTTATGAGCTTGTGTATAGCTAAAACTTTTTGAGTTGCTCTATTATTTCATGTGTAATTAATCAGTGTACATGAAACTTAAGAAATATTTCATAGGTTTAAAATCCACATTTATGGGTTCCATATGAATGAACCCATATTGGGTTCATTTTAAAACCCACAGTACATATATATATATATATATATAAAATCATAAATATATACATGGCTTATTCCTTCTACAGACAGTTGTTAGGTTGAATCAGTAGTGATTTTTTGTAATAACCATTTTAACTTTTTAAAGAGCTGTTTAAAAAACCCTGTAAATCATTTGGATTTTCATTTTATCATGTGTGACAAGAATCATTCTCAAATTTTTTTATCATTAGTACTATCCATAGTATTTGCTTGTAATTTTTGTATTTTTTGTAAGAAATGACTTATTACTTTAATATATAGTTTTATGCACATTTTACGATATTTTATTTATTTTTATTCGATGGATGTGTATAACATTTGAGACATCTTATTCAAACTGTTTTTAACTAGCAGTTTGCTGGGATAGATCACTAACACGTCTCAGCAAAAGTGTTTGTGTCATGAAACCACTTGCTTATTGATAGTGTAGTGTGATTTATTCATTTTAAATTGTATACATATTTTATATTCTCTACACAATTTAGAAAATGTGAAATTAGATGTTTATTTTTATTATGTCCCTTCTTATATGCTTACTGTATCAGATGGGTAATAGTTTTATGATTCTTCTACAAGTATGGTTATTATAATAATAATAATAATAATAGGTTTATTTATCAGTTTGATTTCAGTTGTTTTATCAATTGTGATACCTAGAAGCAAAGAGGTGTAAGTGACAAAAGTAAACATGTTGGGGAAAACAAGGGTAGAGTTTTGATCATACTGAAAATTCTAGAGGTTATTTAATACAGCTGAGGTGTACACATATTTGTTAGTTTGCAAAATGTGGTATGAATTAATTTAAATTAAGTTTAGCATAGGAATTTTTTTTTGTAATAGGCTACCTGCACTTACTCCCTTATGGTTCCAAGTTAGTTACTTATACTCCTTTTTGAGTAAGGAAACTGATGTTTTGTTATGATATTTTGAATAAAAAACAATTTTTCTAAATAAAATTTAGTAAAAACTATATAGTTTAACTGAATAATAAAAATTTAGGGTAATTTTTTTGTTTCATTTGTGTTTATAAAGAAAGAAGTTTCTTTTTGTTTTTTATTTATTTTTATTCTGAATCATAGATCCTGTCATTTTCCATGTTCACACCTAATTCTACATCAGTTTCTGCTGTTGAGGAAAATACAACTTCTGCATGTAGTCCTTTTCCAGTTTCATCTTTCTACTTTTCTTTTCTCTTTGTCTGGTTCTTTTCCTTTTTATTTTTTTTTTTCCATGCTTTATATTTTTTATAAAACTCATGGTAGATGGGCAGCAAAAACATAAGAAGCAATTATAGGTAAACATTTCCATCACTCACCCAAGTTTAAGTTTTTTCATGTCATAAATGTCAAACTCTAAGTCTTCATTTAGTGCCTTCCTATAGCAAACCAAATTGTTTCTTCCTCTTAAACTAAGCCAGTGAAATTGGTGAATACTTTCTACTGCATCTTTCAGAGATTGATTCGTATTCTGAGTAGAAAAGGGAATCTTTTTCAGACATCTTAACCAATTGAACTTTCGGCATGCTGCTGCCACTACTGAAATCGAATCATCTAGGATAAACACTGAAGATTTTTTATTATTTCAAAGCCTTGGTCTCGCTTCCCATATCATATAAATGTCCTGTTACTAGGAACTTATGAACAATTGTTTCAGAATTATATTTTTTTTTACGATATATATTCAAACACACGTTATATGCAAACTTATTTTGCCTCATATGGTTATTGCTTAAAGCATCAGTAAAACAGTACCTTTACTGATAGGAGTAGTTTTTGAGCATATTTGGGGAAACATGATCCGATCTCTTGGGGGGATCCTTTTGATGCTTCACCTTCATGCCACATAAACAAAGTAAGCGTGATCCTCACCAAGATAATGTATTGCAAAGTTACCTTGTTATTATACTCTACTACACCTTAAAACAAGTTGGCAATGGTTTTTTTTCTAAATCGAAACATATTGCTTTTACAGTAACTGAGTTTTGTTCTACATATTCTTGTCATTTTTTTCCAGATCTAGCTTTTCCGGCTCTTAAGTGGAGCTGTTTTTCAAATTTTTTTTCTTTTATTTCCAGATATTTTTACTATATTTTATTTTGTTGTCAAAAACATCACATTTATTAGAAGTAAAAGGTTTTTTAAAAGTTAGGTTTTATTTTGTATTAAAATGATTCTTTAACATGAATCTCTCCTTTACATTTTGCAACTTACAAATCATACATCTTATGCATGTTTAGGTCTTTTTAGGTACTTTTTATTAGGGTGTGTGAACTTATATTTTTTTCTTTATTTTAATTATATTACTGACTTTTCAGTAGACATTTTTCTCATATTTATATTAAGAAAAAATTATTGGTTTACCAATTTTTATTAGGATATTTAACATTCTTGCCCATTTTACCCTAGAAAATATTAACCATTTTTTTTTTTTTTTTTTTTAATTTTCATAAAGTGGGGCTGTTTATCGTGATCACTTTGGTCAATTATGATTTAAAAACAATAACTAACCATATAATTAGAATTTAGTGCAGATAGATTTGCACTTTTCTAGATCAATGACTACAGTACCAATCTTGTGTACAGAAAACCATACAGTAACATATCTCAAATTAAAGATATGAGGTGAATTTCACAATTTACTTTGTTATGCATTATGTGTAAAACTTTCTAGTTAGAAAATACTGCATTTACTAATCAAAGATTAGCTCATTTTAATAAAAAGCAGTAGTATCTCAGCGGGTGTACGTTCTTCATTCCCATTGTCAGTTTCTTCATAATTTTCTTTTCTGTGGTTGTTACTTTGATGTTGAAGCAACTGCATCACAAATGTATTGTTCTGTGAGTAGTTGAAATGAGAGTTTTTGTTATTGCCAACTCTTTGTCAACTTACTGAACTACATATTTTCTTTTGATAGTTCTTGTGTAACAGAACCTACTTCAAAAAACTTCTTTACCTGTTACATCTTTAAAAAATTATTATTTTTTTTTTAATCAACTTCTTATAATTCTTTAGGCACTTAGAACTGTGATTTAACCTATGGTCTCAGAATCTAGAATTTTTAAATGTATATAGAAGATATAATAACATTTTTTTCCATTTCATTTGCAGTCAGAGATTGAATTTCTTCCATATTTTGAGGAATTCTCAACTACATCACTTGATGTAATAAGCTTTTAGGCCTTCTTATTCCCTAGTCATAAAAACTATAGTTAGATAATATCTGATAGTTGGATAAATGTAGTATTTATCCACAGATTCTTTAATGTGTTGTAAATTTGTGTTTATGGTTGTACTTTAGTTGGTTTGAAAATTTTAGTATTTTAATTTTTGTATGTAGGTGCTAGGTTTGGGAGTGAAAATAAAACCTCATTCTATGTGCCCAGAGTAAAAATTATTTTTTACTCTTTTTAGTGTATTTGGACAAAGTTTTAGACTATTCATTATTCAGCCAGTTCTCAGTTCCTATTAAAAATTATATTTTGTTCACCATGTGTTCTCTTTCATTTTAAACTTTAAATTATTTCTCTTTACTTTTATCAGATAAATCATCTGTCAGTAGTTACAAAACTCTTTTTATCAAGATAATTTTGATCTATCAAAGGACTATTGATGCTAGCAGCCTTTCTTGAAGATTTTTAAACCTTAATTTCAAAAGGATTTAATTACAGGTTCGTCTCTACCAAGAGCATTCTGATCTTGGTCACAAGATTGTAATTTTGTTTCCCAATGATAAGAGAGGAACTTTTTTCTCTAAAATTTTTATAATTGAAATAGTGATTTTTTTTTTTTTTAACTGAACCAGTTTTCATTTAAATTATTTTTATGGTTTTTTATTAAATTGGATTTTTTATTTATAATTCAAACATAAAATCCAAAGTTTTTTTTTTTTAAAAATACTAATTCAAATCAAAAACTTTCACATATAATGTCAACACATGTATATAAATGTCAGAACATTTTATGCAGCTGATAAAATATAAAAGTACACTGAAAATAGGTTATGACTTACTGATAAAAATATTAAGGAGAGAAACAGTTTCTCTTAACTCAACAGAATTTGAGTCATCCATTTTTACATATATATTACCATGCTTCAAATAAAACTGTATTTTTTTTTTTATATTAGGATAGAACAAACAATTACAGTTATCATTGTAAGTATTTGTCCTAAGAAACATTACATATTTACCAAATTCATTGATTGTTTATACATATGGAATAAACAGGTGTAAAAGTAATAATGATAAATAACTAGGAAACAATAATAATGATAACTGGTCAAAACAATACTATGTTTTGTTAGGTATAATCAACTAAATAGATCATTTAACTAACCATTCAGTTGTTAATAGGGTAAACCTTCTTTTTTATTAGTTTTCTTAAGGTACTGAAGTTCAGTCATATCCCACCCAATTCAGCTGTGGAAGATATGCTACGTTCAGGTTTTTGTGATTATCTACAGTGAATTGTTTTAATCATGAGTAAAAAAAAAAAATTGCATTATATTTTGAAATATTTTTTTTGTATTTACATTTTGAACCATAAATTAAAACCAAACGTATATTTATTACTTTCTCTAATATCTAATTATTTTTATTTTAATCATATAGATGATTTTGACCCGTCCAATTGCTCATTGTAATTGACATTTATTTATCACATTTTTTTTTTCTTAAATAATTATTATTGTATATATAATTATTCTGATGTACTAATTCTAGAAACAAATTATTCAAACTGTGTGTTTATTTTGAAATTTTGATAATAAGGTTATATATGTTCATTTTTTTTATTTATGTAATTTTTTATTGATACTAATGTGACAAAAATATGAGCTTTTACTGTTAATTTTAAGTTCCATTAAAATTTTTAAATTTGTAAAAAATTTTTTTGAGACATAGCATTTAATATCTGGTTTTTATTATTTTCATTGTAGTTTACAAAATTTTGCTTCCAATTGTTTTAAATTCTGTTGATTATTGGGTTGGTAGGTTTTCTGTTTATAAAAAATCTTGAAACAATAATCCATATTTGTACAGTATTCTTTATATTTTTTCTGAGATAATTTTTTATTTTTGTTGTACTTTCCAAAAAAGTGATATGTTTTAATAAATATACGTAGCATACATATCTCATTATAAATTTAAAAAAATAATTTTTATTATTGTTTTTAAGTACTATAAAAAAAATTTATCAACTCATTTTATTTAAAATATTCATTTGATTTTTTATTTTTAGTATTTAAGTAATGATTTGATTGTTATTAAAATAATAACTATTATTATCTTTTCTGCTCGTATTATCTATCTTCTATGTTTAATACTGCTTAACCTTTTTTTTAGCTTCATTCTCTTCTCTTGTTGACGTGTTTCAGACTCCATTGTCAAAACTTATTATACTAATATATTTTTTATCAGTATAAACATCTCTGTCATCAAACAATTAGTGGTGTAATAGAAATTGTCTTGAATATTCATAAATAAGTAGTTCACAGAAATTTAATGTTGAATTAAATTTTTAATAAAGCTTTTTTTTTTCAAGTTTTAACAAATAATATTTGATAGAAAGTATTATCATTTTCATTTTAAACTAAATTTATCTAATTATTATTTTCCACATTTTTTTTTTTTTTTCAGGGTGAACAACACTAAGATGTTATTATCGCCCGGATAAAATATCAATTGGTAATTTAAAAAAAAAATATTTAAAAACATTAAAATTAAAACAAAAAAAGGAAATTAAATTAAAAAAACTAATTTTGCTAAATCGTTATATATATATATGTATATCACAGAAGATAAAATTAAAATTTTAAAAACTAAAACTAGATTAAAATAAAATAAAACTTAAAGCTAACATCACATGTAAGATGTTTTTAAAACTTAAAAATAAAAACAGGTAAATCTTAGAACTAATATCACGGTACATATTAAAAAAAACTAAAATATAAAGTAATGTTAAAAATCCATAAGGGGTGTAAAAGGCTCCTTAACAAATAAATAACAAAAAAAAAAAAAAAAAAAAATATCTTAAATTTTATTTTAAATATTTATATGTCGCAGGAATCTCAGAATTCTATCCATCACTGTATCATCGTTTTAGAATATGGCAAATATTCCACTTTGTTGTGTTTGCTGAAATCTTTATCTATGTTATTTAATTTGTTTGCATAAAAATGTATTTTTCAGTTCCTATAGGATTTTAATCATTCTGTAATCACATAGCAAAGCTTGTATTTTTAATAGATTCAAAGTTAAATTTTACTAAAACAATGTAGCATAAATGGTCTGTATGTGGCTTGTTTAAATTGTTTTTAAAAGTTTAAAAGAGTATTATGCATGGTTA
This sequence comes from Zanna intricata, assembly GCA_010016005.3. Classification (NCBI taxonomy): domain Eukaryota; kingdom Metazoa; phylum Arthropoda; class Insecta; order Hemiptera; family Fulgoridae; genus Zanna; species Zanna intricata. Next base: position 18,968 of record JAAAKQ030320496.1, read on the forward strand.
GTGAAGTATGATATGTTTGTTTACATATTAAACTTTCAGTCTAATGGTTTAATATTTTTATATTTTTCATCATTTTCCTCTCTCCCAAGAAATAAACACTTTTTTTTATCTGCCTGTTCTTGCAAAGAAACTGACGAATAAATATATATTAATTACACATGTTTAATATTATAAAAGTTAAATTTTATTGTAAATTGTGATGAAGAAATTTTAACAGAATATAACGAGTGCATATCTCTTTTCAAAATATCAGTTTTTTACTCATTTCTTCTACCGTTTTTAAATTCATTTAAGCATAACATTTTTCTCTGAATCCGACCTATTTTAAAATGAAATCTCATTCCTCATCAGAAATGGTTCATTATTTGTAATATTTTTTTTATCTTCAGTATAAATCTACAATTTTTTTTTTTTTTTCATTGCTTACACCTCTTACTTAATTTTATTGGTTATATTTTTATTTTTTTTTAAATCTAAATGAAAAACTTTTATTTCTTAAAAAGTTAAGAAATATGTAATAATTCAAGCAAAAGTTAACCTCAGTGAAACTGAAGATTTAAAAAAAAATGTCACTAATGCAGTTGAAATCTGTATTTAGTTTGAATAATAAAAAATATCAGTCATTAGAATGTATAAAAAGAAGAATAAATGTATGTTTTATCTCATTGAACCCATTTATTTAAACGCAAAATGTTTTTGATAAGGCTTATACTATGGATAGCTGTAATTTTATCTAATTCATATTGGGATAAACTAATGAAAAGCTTCATTATTAATATGTAATAAAAAATTAAGAGTAAAGTAAAAGTCAGCGTTAGTATTTTTTAATTATGTTGTAACAAATTTATTTTAAATTTAACCCCTTAAGTTTATCAGAAAAATAGGTCCAGATTTTGTACAGTTTCAATTTAAATACATACCAGATGTAAAAAAAATTTTAAATTAATATTCATACCAGTTATCAACTTAACAGACTTCTAAAACTTCTTCTATCTCAAATTTATACTCGAAAGAATCTGCAGTAAATGAAATTCTTGTATAAGACTAATAAACAAATACTAAATAATATAATCTCAGTTACTCAGCCTAGATGGTAGTCTGGTAAAATCTTTGACCTTTCTTTGGAAAGGAGCTCTGTTATAATAATTTTCCTATGTTAAATTGTCCTTTTTGTACAAGGTCTGTCTGGGAAGTAATGTCACCAAATCTACAAGTATAAAAAAAAAGAACTTCTATGTAAAGTTTACAGTTAACAGTAGTCCCGGGAGGTACAAACTCACGGTGGACAATCCCCCTGATGTCAAAAAACACAATTAGCATAGTCTTGATCTCTGATTTGCTCATTCGAGCCTACTTGGAGCAAGGGAGCAGCAAGGTGTGCCCCTTGGCACTTTGCCTCTTCGTTTCGGGGCTGTACTAGAATATCCATGTTTCATCACCCATGATAATATGTCCAGAAAGTGAGGATCATTATCACACATTTCCAAAACATCTTAACAAATTTCCAATCGGCAAGATTTTTGGTTGTCGGTCAAAATTCGTGGGATAAGCTTCACGCACATTTTTCTCATGTGCAAATCCTTGGTCACAATCTCATGGATAATACTTTTTGAAATATTTTAACATGTCATTCATTAAACAAACACTCATTCAACAGTGTGCTTTGCAAAAGTTCTTTAACATGAGCCAAATTTTTGTCATTTAAGGAGCTTGATGGGCTTCCAGAACAAGTTTTGTCATCAACCCCTTCACGGCCTTCCAAAAATGTCTAGTGCCATCTGTAGACACTTGCCTTTGTGATAGACAATCATCCCTGAAGGCCTATTGAACCATTGGCAAAGTTTTTGCGGCAGGCTTGCCGAATTTCACACAAAACTTCATCGCGTATCTTTGTTCCAGTGAGCACTGCATCGCGACTGGTACAAAAGACGAAACAGAGGTTTATGAAATCACTTTCCCTTATCTATCAGAGACAGCTGAGCAAGCACTCACTCAGTAGTTGACACACCACCCATTGATCCCAGCGGGTGATAAAAGTCCACTGCCAACATGCAGTCACTTCACAATGAAACGCAATTATTTTTTACTTTCCGGACAGACTTTGTATGCCCACACAGAAGCTCTCAGTGCATACATAGCACTGTATCCAAAGAAAAAGAATTATTTTTCATGATTTAAAGCATATTCTGCATTGTTTAGTACATTACAGAAAATAATTTTTTTTTTTTTTAGTTATTACTTTCAAAAACAAATGTATGTTACAAAGTAAATGATACAAATATAATGGGAAAACTTGTTTACATGTGTAAAAATAATTTATAACATTCACAATTAATACAATAGTAAAACAATTATAGTGCATTATTATCAAAAAAACAATTATAGTGTAATTAGTTTTATGAATGTAAAATACAGTACATAATAGTGAATGTAAGTTACTTGTTTAGCATTGATGCTAAAAACTAGTTGCATATTATAAATAATTATAGTTTGTGGACATATGATTATTTCATAGATGAGCTCCATAGAGGATTGGATCATGTAGTTTGTTTGAGATTCACATCTCAATGCTGCATTATTATTTTGTAAAATCTATATTTGCAGTCTAACCAGTAGTGGTAGTTTGCAGAGGTTGCAATAATAACTACCTAATACTGAGGTTTACTGTTATGAAAAAAATTAGCTTTGTTGTTAATAGTTTTTATTTTCAATTAGAAATAACTATAATGATTAACTTTTATGCCACCTAAATTATTCATTTTTATCTATACTTGATGTAAAAATTAAATATGTTCACAATAAATTATAAGTTTATGAAACATATATGATCATAAATTAACATTTTTTTTTTCTTTTTAGTGAGATATGTTTATAACAAATGTATAATTTTAGGAATATATAAACTTATTTTCATGATGTTACAACCAATGGTGTTCAGAAGATATGAGTAACTGATTTCACTGTCTCTCCCCCGACCCCTTATTTTTATTTTTCACTTTAATTCTTAACATTTCAGTTAAAGCTTTCTGTTAATACATTGGCTGGTAAATTTAAATATGTGCAAAGCTATACTAATTAGGATTATTAAATACCAATTTTTAAGTAAAATTGTTTATTACTTACATTGCAATGTGAAATTTAAATCCAAAAACATAATTTTATTAAGTAAGTATCCTTTCTTTTGTAATTGGTTACAAACTATAAAAAACTTGTCCTTTTCATATGGCCTTGCATATGTTTTGTGTTCTGACATATTTACGATCATTTTTTTTTATTTTACCAGCTAAGTGCCTTATCATATTGATAATTTTTGTGTAAACAGTGACTGTAGTTTGTATGTAATATACATAATGGGTGGTGGTGATAGTGTTTATACACAATTGGTTGTAGATTACAATTCTTTAAAGTGTAATTACTATTGTAATAAACAAATTTGATGACAGATAAAAATTATGTCAAGTCCAGTGTTACAAAAAATCTTATAAAGTGTTTGATATATAATATAATTCTAATTGTTAGTAATTTTCTTTTATACTGTTATTGGCATTATTTTTGCTAATTATGTTTGCAATATAAATTGAAGTTGTTTAAAAAAAAAATATTAAAAGAAGAAATACAGACACTAAATGAGGAATGCCAACTTAAGTACATTTTATTGGATTTATTCACTTAATATCCTTGAGTTATTTAGAAAAATGTTAAATTTTTATTTTGCTATAAAAGATTAAAATATAATTGGTATACAGCTCTTTTAAAGTAAATGAAAAATTTATATAATTAAAAAATGGTTTTTAAAATTATTTGTTTAGAACATACAAATGTTTCAGTTTAATGGATTATGTATAGGATTTTAAATTTTTGTACACTTGTTTTCAATTAGTTTGATAGTAAATACTAAGCGCATAAGGAATTTTTCATTTATAAGTTTATAAGAGGTAAATAAAATTTTTTAGCTTTAGGTTATTTTTTGTATCTCTTAGGAATATTGTCATCCACTGTTACTTATACAATTTTAAAATGTCACAATTTAAAGCAAGTTAGGCAGATGTAGAATCATTAAGGACCAAACTGGAGAGGTAATATTCAATGTATTCAATTATTTTTAAAGATATTGAGCAAGTACTTTCTCTGAATAATGTTGTTGAAAAAAGAGCGACTGCACCTGAGGTTAGTACAAGAACTGTTTAGAGAATTTATCACGAATCTAAAACATTATGCCAATCATCATTTTCCACAATAAATATTAATTGAAGAAGGAGAAAAACCAAATTGGTGATGAACGAATGTGATATCCAACAGCATTTGCTGTTGAAAATTATTTTTAATAACTTAAACATATCTGAAAGGAGAAGGCCTACTGTAGATTCTGTTTACAATAAGGTAGTTACCTATATTTTGTTGGAAGTAAAATGTTATTTTTCCATCTCATTCAGAATTTGAGTTTCAAATGAAGAAGAATTTATAATAATAGATGCATTCTTTTTGAAAAAATATGATTTAAGGCTGAAAAGAAATATATTTTTTTTTTTTTTTTAATGTGATTAGGTATCGGAAAGATGGACAGAATATTGTTTAAATAAATGAAGCTTATGTCCTTATCAATTATACCACAAGGAAACTGTTTGAACAGGAGAAAGTAAAGAAAACTACTTTGCACCAATTTCTAAAGGAGATCGTCTAATTTTAATTAAGAGCTAAGTTTTGTTAAGAAGCTAGTTTTGTTCCAAACTGTTTGTTAACATTTAAGTCATCCTTGATGTCAACATACTATCATGATGATATGAATTTTTTTAGTTTTAAAAAGTGAATTGAAGAAATTTTAATTCCCAACTTGCCACATGAATCCGTTATCATTTTCGACAATGTGATTTCCAACCTCTCTCCCAATTTTAATATCTATTGGTTGAGGGAAACTGAAGTCCACGTCAATGTTAAAACTGGAACTGTATCAACTTGTACAAATTCTGAAACCTAAAATAATTATATAAAATTGACAATATTTTTGAATCAGAGGGTTATACTGTATAGCAATTACCATCTTATCATCTACAACTGAACCCAATAGAGACCATACTGAAGTATGGTCTGAGGTTAAATGTCATGTAGGCAATACATTATTGACAATATTCTTGAGAAAAAGTTTTAAAAGATAAATTTGAAAACTTCATAAAAGTAACATTTTTGTAATCATGTAAAGGAAATCAAAACTTTATGGAAAAATAAGTATTTAATGTTTGATGTTGCTGTAGCCAAATAAATAATTAATTTAGATGATACTGATTTATCCGTTAGTGATTAATAAAACATTTTGAGTGTTTAATTTGTTAATTGCTGTTATGTAATTTTTTATAAATGATTTTTACATACTATTAAAAAAGAAATCAGACTAGACTACCTAATATAATGCTAAATATTGATTGAATTTTATATTTTGTTCTTTGTGCATTTATATTTGACATGTTTAATTTTTTTAATAAAATCATTCATTGTAGGTTAGATGATATTTTTGTTTTATATTTTAATTAAAATTGTTTTTTTTTTAATTCCCTTTATGGTAGCACTGATTAAAAATCAGCTGTTGAAAAAGCTCATCTTTTTTTTTGTTTTTTTTTTTTAACCTCTGGAGATTACCTTTAGGTATTGCTTCAGAGAATGAAGATTCGAATCTGGGACGACCAGATGAAAGGCCGAGATGCTACCACTCGCACTACGGAGGCCAGTTGAAAAAGCTCATAAACTCTCATATAACCAATACTATCAAGCTGTTTGAAAACAACTGTATGTTGTATTTTAAGAATAATTTGTGTCCTAACAATTCTGTTTTGATCTTTCAAACAATATTTGTGTAATATTGGTAGATAAAAGCATTGGATCATACTAGGTTTTTTCTTTTTGTGTTAAAATATAAGTGTTATTGATTTTTTTTTTGCATTTTGACTTTTTAATTTAATTAATTGTATCTCCTATTTGTTTTGTTTAAATTCATAAATTTTATTTTTTGATGTGCGCTTATCAATCTTAAGCAAAACGCAATATAAATTATTTCTTAATTAAAAGTTTGAGTTTATCTTTTGAGTTTCTAAAATTTTAAATAACTTGATTAAAAGGGTTCTTGTTTTATATTATGTTATGTTTACTTAACAGCATACTATTAAGAATACTTCGATTGAACATATATTTTAATTTTTCAAATAATATTTTCTTAACTTTGAGTAAAGTTAAATTCCTATCATAGTTTTGTGTAATTTTAACATTAAATAAAACATCCCTTTTAATTCCAAGGGGATTTCTGATATTCAGATCCTTAGTATTGACAATAAAAATTAAGTTGAAAAATGATTAATTTATTATAGTTATCTAATAGGTGAATAGTTTCCTTCAAGTTAATCAGTTTTAAATGGATTAAATAGCATATACTGAATGACACCAATGAAGTAGATATTTTATTTTTATATAATTTGATGTTATAATGTACATCAAACACATAATATTATATTCCAATACTGAGATGCATCAGAGTAATTTTGCTATTAGTCATTTTTTTGTTATTATATTTTATTGTTAAGAATTACAATCATACAAATGTTTTAGTCTTCCATGTAATCAAAAAAAGAAGAGAAAAGTATAACTCAATGAAATGATTATTCTAAGAATTAAATTATATTTATGATAATTATAATGAGTTATTTAAGGGCAAGAATATTATAAATGTTAAAAAGAAATGTAAATCTATATTAGCATGTTATGTTAGTTTATAAGTAAATGTATTAGTAAAATATACATACATCCGTGTGTTATAATTATTTAGTAAAAGGAAGAAATACTTCTTTTTGTTTTACTGTTACTTAGTTGTGTTCATAAAAACTTCAAATCATTCCATCAATAGGTTAAAAGGTTTTTAATTTATGAATTTTGTTTGCAAATTCTTTCAGTTTTTGTATGATTCTTGAGAAATAGTAAAAATTTGTTATAATTTTAAATTACATTCTTGGAATTTTTAATTTTGTATTCTACACAAAAATAACTTTTGTGTAATTACAAAAAATTACAATTTTAACTATTTTGTTGACTTTCTAAAATCATGCTGCTGGTTAATTATGAATTGTTACTATTCAGTGGAGAAGTGTTAATTTTTTTATTTGTACAGAGATCAGGTTGTTGCCTAAATCATTATCTGACATCGTGTGCTTTTAAAGAAAAAATTAATTAGTTTTATACTTAATAGTTGTAAACCTAATGCAGTTAACCAGCTCAGAAGTTACAACATATCCAGGGACAAGCAGCTATATCTTTTCTAACACATTCAGCAGTAATGTTTTATTCAGTGAGATTCATTATGTAATTTTAAAGTTAATTTTTAACTAAAGCAGAACGCTCACCAAACTGATGTGACAGTGATGTAACAGAAACATGATGTTGTTTGGAAGTTACACAAAGGTTTTTAAATTGGTTAGCACTCATCGACATGCAGATGATGCGTAACAATCATGTCACTGTTATTAAAGTGCAACATGCTACACTTTTTGTTACTTGCATGTTACATGTAAAGTACTTATAATGATCTGATCTTAACATTAATTTCATTGTTCTGGTTTGATTTTTTTTTTCAAATACAGTGCCAAATTAAA
>JAAAKQ030320607.1:0-26594 GCA_010016005.3 Zanna intricata
TTTTTTTTTTTAAAATAATTTTTTTTTTTTTTTTTTTTTTTTTTTTTTTTTTTTTTTTTTTTTTTTTTTTTTTTTTTAATATAGCAAATTGTGTACACCCAATATATTTTGAATAAAAGATGTTTGTAAATACAATAGCTAAACTTAATTACGATACATTTGATTAAAAAAAAAAAAAAAAAACAGTATAATACGAGTTTTATATGCACAAACACATATTTAGTTAACAATTGACACATTAAATTATATTTACTATTGTGGATTTAATATCGCATATTAATGATAAAGTAATTTGAAATCATGTCTAATAATTGGTGAAGATTTAATTATTATTATTTTTAAAAATCTTATCAACATTTTTTTTTATAATATACTCTATACATAAACTTCTGAAATACAAATTTAAAGAAAAAATTTATTGAATTTTAGTTATTATTTTTAGTTATGTTCTTAAAAATTATGTAGACCATATTGTTAATTTTTTTTTAATAGTTTTGTATTTACAGTAATGTATTGAAATTTAAGTTTGTTAAGTAATTGATACCTGCCTACGTCTTACCAGATTTTTTTTTCCATATAGTTAATTACAACAGTACAATTTTCAAAGCATAATAATGTAATTTTTTTTCTTTATATAATTAAAGTTTTTTCTTTTTATAGGGTTCTGAAATTGCCTCTTTATATAATAGAAAATTGATAAATTGAAATTTTTTGTAGACGTAGATAAAGAAGTAGATCATTTCCCTAGATATCATAGGCTCAAAGGCTTTCTGTATCCAACAGTATCGCCAAATTCTAATATATGAGCTGTGACAAGCTATGGTATTTAATAAATTAAGCTCATTCTTTTGAATGGTGGTTTAGCATAGTGCTTTCATTTAGAATTTCTTGAGGTACTTCCTAATACTCCTGTACCCACTTACAGTTTTTCTATATTCTGTTGATCCAGTTGCAAATCAAGGACTCCTCAACTCAATGTAACATTATTTTTATATAAATCATGATTATCAAATTTATATGTCCCAAATATATCTTATTATATGTATAATGTTATTTATTATATAGTACAATGTTGCTGGACACATGTACATTTTAAGAATTTCCTAGAATATTTTACTATTTACCTTCTTTCTAACCCTTTGTATTTCAACACCAAGTCACATTGTTGCTGAAGATAGAATTTAGAGCTTTGACATCAAGCTGATATTAGTCTATAATTAAAAATCCTGTACTTGATTATGCCTGTCTGAACTATCTTTGTAAATTTTGCAATGTTTTATACAAGTAGCAAAAAACAAGTATTTTGAATGTTTACTTTGCCAAATCTTGTAAGTACCAATTAACTTGATCTTTTTTTTTTTTTTAATTGGCTAGACCGTAAGATTTAAAAAAATATTCTGGTTTAAGATTTTACTCCTGATTCTGCCAAAAATTATGGAAAAATTAAAATAATTCTCTTTGCTTCAGTGTTGGCTGGCTACAACATTCAAAAAAAGTTACAAAAAAACACCATACTGTTACCCTTTTTTTATTTTCTATACATTTAGCTATATTCGAAAACATGAGAAGTGATTTAACACAACACTATTTAGAACGTTCTGCCATCTATTTCATAAATATTGTTTGTGATTTCCTCTTAAATATTTAAGATCAAACAATTTTATAATTGTTAGTCTGTTGCACAATAATCTATCAGCCAGAGTTATCACTTTCTTCTCTTAAATTTATTTTTGATTTTAATTTATCTTGAATAATGGTTTTTTTTTCATAATATAGAATTTGATTCCGGTCAAATGATTCTTGATATGAATAACTGTATATATATTGTTCATAAATGAGATTTAAGAAAGAAAAATAAATTATATTTGTCTGAAATCAATCTGATTATAACAAAAAGTTTTTAGATGGCATGTTTAATTTTAAAACTTGGCAACAGTTGTGTTAATAAAAGTATATTTATATTGATTTAAATTGTGTATATTTAGTATTTCCATGTTTATAAAAAAAAGGAAAGTTTTTTTAGACAATTTAATTTTTTTTATTTACTGATATTTTAGAAAATTGGGTTGATTGATGAATTTTTTGAAGATTTTGATATTACTTTTTCGTGTAATTACTAAATTTTTTAATTCATAGTATGTCAAAGTAAGTATCTGGAGCAACCAAAAGAAAAAGTATTTTATTTAAAAAGATGCGGTGCATAAGACATTGATTTTCAGTTTATTAGTACATGACATTCCTTCCAGAGCTACTATCTTAAGATAAAATATTTTTGAATTGATATAACCATTTTTAAGTTTGTAAAGAAGAAAACCATTCAACTGTCGTGTATAGTTTTCTGATAGTTTTGAGGCTTGTTATATGTTTAACTAGCCATAATTCTAGTTAGTATTACCTATTCTATATCCATAGATGAAATTTTGTTTCATTTTATTAGAATATTTGAAATCAAACAGGATGTGAGCTTTCATTTACAGACATTTTATTTAGTAAGTACAAGAGATATTATTCTGTAGAGTAAGATAGACTGACTTATTGTGGTGGTTATCAGTCCTTTTCTTTGTCCAGTTTTTGTAGAACAAATATCGTGGCCAGATGATAACACAAAAGTGTTTTTTACTCTGAATAATAAAAAAGAAAAAAAAGCGGGGAAAAGGTATCTACTATGTTTTTTAAGAATTGTTAATTATGATTAGATGTAATTAGTGAGTACATTTATTTATATATGAAGAGCAAGATTTATTGTGAGATCGTTAAAAGAAAAGTACTATTTATTTTTGTTGAACAAAAATAAGTTTTTCAATTATTAACAAACTTTAAAACCATTTTTTTTAAGCAATTACTTAATTTAGAGAAATCATTCATATTAAGTTGATTGAATTAAAAAGCTGTAATTATATATTATGTTGAAAATTTCATATTATTCTTTGAAAATCTGCTGTTGTACCCATTGAATTGTGCAAAGTAATAAAATGTTTCTTTTCAGAAGTACACGATTGATTAAAATTTATTTAGATTTCTCTATATGATTCGATAATGTTGTAAATATTCTAATTTTAAAAGTCATATTGCACCGATTCAGTTTTTAATGTTGTAGCATGTGAGAAGATAATTCCTTAAAGGTTAATGGGATCAAATATGACTAAGAAGTGTGGGTTATTGACAATAATAAACAGTTGTAACTTTACATATTAATGTGTAAATTATAAGAAAGTTGTTATTCCAAGAGATTATTTGCTGTCATACAAAATAATTTGAAAGTCGAAAAAATGTTAGGGTTGGATTATTAAAAATTCTGTAAATTATTAACCTGTTATTTTGCTTATTGTAATAAAAAAAAAAAACTTTACTTTAAAAACCTAGTTAATAGATTGTTGAAAAAATAAACATTTTTTAAACTGTATAAAAATTATGATAATAATATATTCACAAATTAACTTTTTTACATTTCTAAAAAACTTAAAATACATACATGTGCTTAAATTTGTCATTTTGTTTGTTAATTTATCTATTTATAGATAAGGAAAAATCTGTGTTTATTTATGTATTCAATATTAGTATTTCTGTTACTGTTCTGTTTCAAAAAAGATTTCAAATTCACCAAATTTATTAAAAAATAATAATTTTAGAACAATTCCTGCTCAACCTAAAATCATTTTTTTTTTTTTTTTAACTGTTGTAATATTGAAGTTTAGATTGAATATTTTTGTTAGTTTTAAAGCATTTTTATGTGCATGTGAAAACTTTGACCTTTTTTGAATTAACTTATTTAATAAAGTTAGCAATACAATTAAGTTTCCATTTTGATTTGAACGCCTACAAAAATTTATAAATACAGAAGCAGCAAACTGTAATTTAGTAATGATGTTTTAATTCATCTTAATTAGTGCAGCATTAACTCTTTTTTTTGTGTTAGAAATTTTATTTACAAAAAGCTGTACAGTTTGACTATGGATAAAGTATTAATTTAAATAATATGAAAATTTCTTTTTATATGTATATATATTATAAAACTTTCCTGTTTTTTATTTCTTTCATCAGATATTATTTAATGTATAAAATTGTCATCTGTGTACTGCTACATTTTTTCTGTCTACGTAATTCTGTTAATCAATCCTAAAAAGTTTTATTAAAAGTCTCAACAAAATAAACTTGCAACGAAGGATTTTTAATACATATTTTATTTTATCAAAATTTACATTAATTTAAAAATATATGTACTGTGTGATAAAATTTACATAATTATTTTATTTGTTTTAAATCTCAAAATAAAAGATTGACAGTCAATATAGATTACTGTTGGTTTACTATAACTGTCTTTTACTTTTTGTTACAATTTTTCATTTCGCCACCTGAATTTTATTTCAAAGGTATATTTTTTATCTTATCTGTTGTAATTTATTCCTATTCCTGCTTTTGTAAAATTTGTAAAAAAAACTGTTTGTTGGACATGTAATGTAAAAATCAGTGAAACTGTAGTTTCCTATTATTTGTATTTATTATTAATTAATATATTATATTTAAGATAGGGAAGATGATTATTTATTTCTTTTTTTTTTTTTAAAAAAAGCTATGTTTTATTTATTTACATTAGTTTTTTTAATACACTTTTTATTGAATATCAAATATTGAATTACCATTATGATTTCAGTAGGTAGTCAGTTTTTTTCATGGGTGACAAGTTATAGTTTGATGATTATTATTTGACTGTTAATTACTTCCTTTATATTCTTGTTTTATTTATTTATTTTTATATAGAGAAACAATAAAATATTTCTTCAAATTTGTTTTTATATATCATTAAGTAATTAAGGAATTGTATAATTTGTTTTTTTTATAAGAATTATCATTTTTGACATAGAAGAAGCTTTGTTTTCAGCTATCTGCTAATAGATGGATTCCATTGTAATGCGTCTCATTCTGCATTTATATATGCTGACCTGTTAGTAGATAAAATTCTTTAAATAAAGAAGTAAAAATTTATTAGTGAAGTGTTTCCTACTTGAAGCGTTTTTAAACGTATAACAAAAACTTACTTATAACAGAACCTTTTGTTTACTGTGAATAGATATCTGTTATGTGCTGTTACTTTAGAACATAATTATAGTGAAGATGATACAGGAATTTGCTCTATGATCTCCAAAGTGTTAGCTCATTATACAGTTTACAGCAAAATAAGAACCCTGCAATTGAAGCTACAACATGGATTTGCAGCCACACTGTAGAGTCATAAAAATTCAATAAATGACTTACTTTAAAATATTTTTCTTCTCCTAATTTTTGTTGTATTTTTTTTTAATATTATTTTAATGCAACTGTTTACCTATTTGCTATGGTAGTTTTTATTATTTATTTAACCTACTACTCTAAGTAACTTAACATTCAGAGGTTAATCAATAAAAGGATTTTTGTAAGTGATTGGAACACTTGTAAAAAAATAAAAAAATCACCTGGATCAATTCATTTGCATTTGATTTGTCTTTATAAAATAACTACGCCTGGCCTACAGGTCTTGGGTCATACTTAATCCTCGGATGAAAAACAAATTTTGTATTTTATTTTACAAAACAGTAAGATCAAATTTGATTGCATATGTATAATATTTTCTTAGAGAGAATTTATTTTATAGAAAATTGTTTTCACAATAGTCTTTTTAATTCATTTAAAAAATAGGAAAACAAAGTGATGATGATAATAATAATAATAGAAAATTGATTGAAGAAAAAGTTATATAAAGAACTATTAAAAATGGAAAACTAGAGTTGATTTGGGATTCTACAAAAGTAATATATTAATTATAAAAATAAGACAATATAAAAATCTGAAAAGAGGCAATGGAGATTTTATCAAAGATAAATGCACTATTCAAAAATGTTTGAATTTCAGAAGAGATTAATGTGAAAATTAAATGAAATTGTAAAAAAAAAAAATTATTTTCAAAAATAGTGAATTCTTAAAAAAATTTACATAATATTTTTCCAACCTCATTATATAATTTATTTGAATCGAACATAATAATCATACTCTTGTCGTGACACTGATGTGATTCAGCAGTGGTCTGTATAGCCCTTAATTTGATCAAACAAATATGATATTAAAGGTTACTAGTACATTTATTTGAGTTTACCTTTCATAACATATATTAGCATGGTTAATTTCGACAATAAAAATTTGCCCTGAGAAGGAGATTATCTCATATTTCCCCCACCAGTTTTTGTTGGGTTTCAGTTATTACAGTTGTTTAAAAACATGTTTTCTATTACTGCTGGTTTAGCAAAATAGTTCAAATAATATTATTCATACGTTAAATGAAGGAAAAAGAAAATTTAGTAAACATAAAGGTATTTTTTTTTATATTCATGTTCAAGATGCTGAGGAAACTTTCTACAGTTAGTATCTATATTTGGAAGAGGCTTGATTTTAGAATCTGGACTGATAAAGGATTTATGTTGAGTAATAATACTTCATTCACAATTGTTTATTTCTTTTATCCATAAGCTGCAAAACTCATTCAAATAATGTGATTAATGAAATTGGGGACCATCTTTAATTACTGAAGTGAATAAGTAGATATTTACTAACATTCTTCAAAATTTCTTAGAAAGGTTATTCACAGCCCTCTGGATTATTCAGTTTTGTGTAGTAAAGAAGAAATAATATATGTATGTGCTGTCTTGAGTTATTATCTCTGAGCTGTTTCAATTTGCCTGAACTATTCACAGACCACTATATCAATACTTAATATTTCTCTTTTCTCTCAACTCCTCTTTTTAAAGGAATTCTTTTGTGTAAATAAAACTATCTCAAGGTTTTTTTTATTCTCAAACAGTAAATGATTTTTCTCTGTCCTAAGATCAGAAATTTTTTTTTCTAATGCTATTGTTGCTGAATTCATTTCACTAGAAGTCTGATATATTCTAAAATGATGCGTGTAAAAATATTTGTTTGAATTGCACACATTACATTGTCTCATAGAATGACCTATTTGAAAGATTTGAGCAAAAATAGGTATTTTTTCCCCTTTATAAATAGTTGTAAAATGCTTAAAAATTTTTTTTTTTTGAAAAATTATATAAATAATTGGGTATTATAATAATTATAGGTTTTTTCTTTAAAAGTAGCTGTAAGTACGTAAACTTTTTTTTCAAATGTATATGAATAAATTATGAGAAAAACTTAAAAAATTAAATTTGTGCTAATCGACTATATGGTACTAAAGTCAGGATTTATCTTATATTACATTTAGTACTTTGAACTATTACTCCTGCAGTCAGTATGCAAGATTAGCTAATTAATAATAACCTGCAAACTAAAAGCATAAAAAGACTACAATATATATAGTTTAGTCAAATTATATTTATTTCACTTAAAGAGTTAATCAAGAGGAACTACAATTTCTTATGAATTGTTAATAATAATTAAATTTTTTAATATAAATAAATATATATTAATATACTCTAGTTATGTTACTAAAATTTATATTGGGGAAGATTATATTTAATAAAATTATTTCTGAAAGACTTTTTTTTACGAGATTTTATTTTGCATGTATGATAAACCTTGGGTAAACTAAAGAAAATGCATCATTATTGTAAATTTCAACCAGAGGTTTATCTGTTACCATTAGTCAGTACTTTATAGTACAGTATTCATTCAGTTAGGACCTAAAAGGGAAAGGAACTAAATACTCTTTTGATATCAATTATAAAAAAAAAAAAAAAGTGCTTACCAAATCTTATATAACAGTTGTTAAGTATTTAGCTAGTGTTATGTTTACAATTATTTACTCAGGGTTTTTTTTTTTTTCTTTTTTTCATTTATAAAGTGGTGGCCAAGCATAAATGTCAAATCTTTTAAGAATGAAAAGAAATGCTTTTAAGAAGTTGTGCAGTTGTAGCAAAGAAGTGCGGGTCTGATCTAGTAAATAATAAGTACCCCTATGTCATTTTTTTAAACAGCTAAGAGATTGCAAAACTGATTAGGTTATGTGTCTACTTGTTACTCTGATTAAACTTTTAAAAACTTACATTATAATAGTTTTGCTTATCATTAAATAAAATTAAAAAAAAGTGGTGTTAATCATTGGTCTTTGTTATTTCCTTATGTTCAACTTTAGCTAAATTCTGCATGAATAAATTTTTATATGTGCTCATGGTTCCTTCTTCTAAAATGATGAGCTGAACTAAACTGAGTGGACACAGGGTAAGGAATTATTTTAAAAGTGGTATTACTGTGGTAAAATAAAATCTTCCAATATATATTTCTTTTCCATTAATTATCTAAATGAAAGGAATAATGGATAATGTATGTGTATTATAACAATATTTCATGCCAAAATATTCTTAGTGTATGGTTCATAATTTAAATTTACACTGATTTTTTGTTTTTGCTTTAAATCAATGTATTTATTCTTTAATTGTATTGGTATTAAATTTAAAATATCATTGTTATTTTTGTTTATTTCAGCTTTGTTTGCTGTACCAAAAAATTATAAGCTAGTAGCAGCACCACTATTTGAACTGTATGATAATGCGCAAGGCTATGGGCCAATAATTTCATCATTGCCGCAAGCACTGTCAAGGTAATTTTTTATTATTGTTGTTTGCAGAACCCAACAATTAGAAGTAATAAAAAATATTACATTGAGTATTAAGATCTTTACTATTACTATAAAATCTAGCTGTTGCTAAATTTAATAAATATGTTTAAAAAAAAATTGAGAAAATTGACATTTATATAGTGAAAAGGTCTATGTAAAAGAAGACAATTAAAAATAATAATAATAATTACAAAGCAATGCATTTGCTTGATATTTATTTTTGTATGTAGTATTTTTGCATGTAGGCAGAAATATCCTTGCGTTGGTCAAAATGAGTGAGTTAATGTAAATTTTAGATTTATAGCTGCCCTTGTAGAAGCAAAATAAAATTAGATTGATAATATTAGAATAGTTCTTCCAAATTAACCAGTTAATTACTCTAAAATTCTATTGATCTTTTTACTATTTTGATTATGTGTCTTGTATTTTTTTTATTCCTTTCTGTTTTGTTATTTTCACTTCATGCATCTTTTTTAATATGCACACAATCATTTTTTTTTTTTTTTTTAGTTATGTATATTCAAATCTGTGATTTGGAAGTCTTATAAATCTAATATTTTTCTTTTTATAAATTGTGTTAGAAAAAGTGTGCTGATTTGGACATTTTTTGACAGTTGAGCATTGATTTAATTTGTGAACATTCTTGCTATTTTATACTGTTGTATGTTGATATGGTCTTAATTTTTATGGAAATTATTTATTATAGCAGTGAAAAATATGTATTATATCTTTAGTGCATAATATACCTTTAACTTTTATATAACATAATTGTACTTTCATACAGAATTTTGTTGACTCATTTGGTTAATAATCTATTAAAATTTTCAAAATTTATATTGAGCCAGTGCCTTGTAAGCGTGCTTCCTCCATATTATTCATCTATTTTATAGTCTTTAATTCATAAATAATTTAGTAAGGAAAAAGGAGCTTATGTAATGTTTATTTAAATAAATCTGGATAACATTCATAACGAAAGTACAAATGGTGTGAAAGGAATTGTTTCCTTTAGTGTTTCATGTTTTGTGTGTTGTAATTGAATTAACTTAATCTTTTTACTGGTAAAATCATCTTATTCACTACATATTTTTATTTTATAAATTATAGTTATTCTCTTCTGAGTAAGTAATATACTTAGGAATGTATTTATTATGCTGCAACAATACAGAAATTTATTCTTGTCTGAAGTGAATTGGATACAAATATTAGTCATGTACAGAAGATTTGTCTAAATGTGCATTCTTTCTTATTTTTCAAATAGAATTTGTTATATTTTTAACACATCAAAATCATACTAGTACAATATACTTATTAAAGTATTTTTAATATTTACTATTACTTTTCTATAAATAACATTTATTAGTTCTAGTTCATTTTAATTCATATTTCTAATGAAAAAAATTTCAATAATGAATAATTAATATTATTCATTATCATTTTTCAAATAGGATCAATGTGATCTAGGCATACAGTTTTTAGTTAGCCAATCAGAATGTAGTTTTAACTGAATTATTTTATTTGTTCTTTTATTTATTAATGCCAAAAATAATGTTCTTTTAAAAAGGCTTAAAAATTTTATACAGTTCCATTGAACGTGTATGACATTAAACTCATGTATACATGAATTGGTAAAAAAATTAGAAAATCTAGTATTATAGTATGCAACTGGAAACTAGGAAACCCCCATCAAGATATTTATATCCTGCTGAATGTAGTTATGTAGCTGCTAGTCATAATAGTTTTCCACCTTTTTTATATGCAGAAAGTGCACATTATATGTGAACACATATAAAAACACACATTATATGTTTTTTTAATAGTGCACATTATATGTTAGTATTATCTAATCTGTTAGTATTATCAATATGAAGTCTCTGAAATAGAAATCAGCATTCAGACCCACAAGAAATTGCTCTCACTTTCATTTTATTATAAACTTATACTAAAGTTTGAATTTTTCCCCTGTTAATGAATCTTCCACATTTTTTCCCACTGGCATATTCAGATATAGTCTGTCTACAAATCTTGCTCCTATATACATATCAAAATTATAAAATTTCAACAACAAAAAATATTTTATATATATATATATATATATTTATTCAATTCAAATTTAATATATATTTCCTCTGTACGTAATTTAGTTTAGAATATAATAACAAATTATATTCAGCCACTCCACAAGTACAGAATAAAAAGAAAACATGCTTATCTTATCCTATTTAAAGAAGTCAAAGTGCTTTCAGGCCTAGGCCCATTATCAGTGACATATGTATTTTTTTAAAAACATTTTACATATGCACATAAAAATAAAATAAAAACATGTACAAAAAGATAAAACATAATAGAACCGTTGTTAGGCATAACTTCAGTCAATCCAGAGTGTCGTGGCAGTTGTCTGCCCCTCCTGTCTACGTCCCCTTTGGACGTCTATCCAAGGGGTCTTTCCTGTGTCAAGAGAGAATCCTGACCTCCTCCTCCAGACAGCCAAAATAATTCCTCGGCGGGAGAGCTACCCTCCCCATCTCTACACTATCCAAGTCCAGACATATGTTTCGCATGTCCTTCACCATGTGTCCGCTCACTCATACCTCGAGGGTCCCATTTGCCGTCATCAGTAAACCCCGACTCTCCCACTCTTGCGTGTGGGCTAGACAGATGGGCTATCTCCTGGCCCTACACAAAGCCACGCTTTACTTATTTCTGGTATTCACCCTCTTCCGTTCCCCTACCACAAAAAATAACCAGTTAATAGCCTCCCTCGCTGCCTCCATTTTGAGCATCTTGGTGACCACCCGTTTTCAGCCCCAAACTCCTGGACTACTGGGTGCCGCACATCATACCAGCGCTCGCAACAAAACACCACATGCTCTGGAGAGTCAACGACTGTGCATTACCTACATAGATGTGAAGCTCTTTTACCAATCCTATGTAAGTAAGCGCCAAAACAATATGGCACTCAGGAACTAAGTGAGCTCATATGTCAGGTTTCCAGACTTCCTCCCTATCCAGGATGAGGGATCTTGCCCATCCCCTGTCTGTAATGCCTGCCACCTCTCTTGTCCAATAAACCAATTGCACGCGGCGCTCGGTAAAGCACCCCGTTTTCTCATTGCTCTCTCCTCTGCCATGAGACTCAGGGACATAATAAATTTTTCTTTTTTTTTACACATCTATATATTTATTTATTTCAGTTAATATTTTTATTAGTTACTCTTTTTATTTTTCTGCGTTACATACTATTACAAAGTACTTCCTGCTTTAGGAAGTTTATTTATAAAGAATTATTCTAAAACTACAGATAATTTAATTACATTCCCAATTAAAGGCTGGCTCACAATTACCATACTTTTTTTTGGGGGGGATAAAGATTAGTTGTTTTTATATCATATGATAAAATAGAAAGCACGGCCAGGATTCAAATCTAGAACCTTCCAGATGAAAGATGTTAACCCCCTCCTATAAAAAGTGATATAGTGCATTGATTGTTTATTTATTATGTGAAGTAAATTATTGACAAGTAATAGTTGAAATTAATTAAAATTCATGACAGAATTAAAATGCACACTTCTGGATGTTCAAAGAATAAAAATAAATGTTTGTTTAGAATATTTTCATCTCCTTTTAGATTAAAGTGATTTATTACAAGCTAAGTCAACTGGATGGCATTAAGCAGTTTGTTTCAGATCTTGTGACTAATAGATAAGTGGAAAATTTTACATCATTTATTTGTGGAGAAAACTGTGTTCCATTTATTAATTGTCCTAGTCTTTCTGAATCACCCAACATGAATAATGAAACTATTAAAGAGATCTGATGACTATAGATATGTTACATTGTATAATAAATTTGGTCTTTTTTAATCATTCAGATTGTATAAATTGTATTTGAATAATTCTTAATGTATTTAATATTCTTCCTCATAAGCCAAAGGTAAAATATTGATTTTCAATATCAGCAAAGTTGGTAAAGAACATGAGTGTGTTATTTATATTTTGGGAAACCTGAATTATATATTTGAGATTTATATTTTGGGTAACCTGAAGTATATGTTTGAGATGTAATTTATAATATAAATGTATTTTTGTTTTGTATGTTTCAGGTTTAATTTCATATACATTTAAAGTGATTATGAGTGAGGAATAATCAGTCTTATGTAATAAGAGGTTGAAAGTTTTAAAGTTATGGGGTTCTGTGATTTCAGCCCTAATTTAATGTATTAATTCATTAATAATAACAATAATGTAATTTAATTATTAAACATTTGCTATTTTACTGATGATTATGATGATGACATTGATAAAAAAAGTCGATGGTGGTCATAATATTTAGACGTTATAAATAAATAACTTAAGTTATAATTGTTGTCCTATATAATTATAAAATGGTAAATATATTGTAACATCAGTAGTAAAATAATCACCTTTTTATATTAATTTATTTTAATTACCTTTGATAATAATGAATTATATATATAAAATTATATAATAGGCATTTTTTTTTTTTTTTTTTTTTTTTTATACTTTGTGAAAGATTTTATGTTTTGTTAATGTTTACAAGAATTTAAAATATGATACTAACACATTGTTAGATTATGTAAGAAAGTGCTGTAATAATTAAACAAGATGGTAAAAACATAAAGTATGAAGCTTCAGTTTGGTCTATAACTAGCTTTAAAAACTTTTGACTGTTTAGGGAGGGTGCAGATTGGTCAGTTATAATTTCTTGTATTTTTTTCCTGTTTTTAGAATAAAATTTATATTATAGTATTGGTACTAGTAGGAAGACAGGTTTCAGAATTTTGTTACTTATTTATGGATCATGAAAGGAATGGCCTCATAGCAATGTGTTAAATGTGTTATTACCATAGTGATGTTAGATAAAAAGGTGTTGTTTTTTTTTCTGTAAAAACGGTGCAACTTAGAAAGGTGAAGCATCCTTGAGGTTGTTCAGAACAATAAAAGAAGTGGCAAAAGTTGTAGCTGGTCATGTTCCAAATGCAAACAAGATCCAGTGGTATAGCAAATTATGTTGCAGGTATTAAAACATTTTATTATAATATAAAGTTATAAAATGCAATAAACCCAGTTTTAATACTGTCAAGGATTAAAAAATATATAAGCAAGGAAATCATGTAAGTTTAAAATGTAATTTTACTGATGTCGATATTGATAAAAATGTTAACAGTAGTCATAATATTTAGACGTAAAAAAAAATGTTAAAACCTAAAAAAAATTCAGATTATTTTAGTGTATTAATTTTGAAATTAATGTGATATAAAGTTTAAATTATATAAAATACCCAAGTTAGTAATAAAAAATTTTGGTTAAAAAGAAATGAAATCCTTTTCCGAGACAGAAGTCTTCATCTTATTAAATTACAAAATGCATATGCACTATGGTAACTGGATACTCAGATCCTGACGGGTTTAGTGTTAATTTTAACATATGTTTAATATTGTAGATGTAAATAAAAACATGTTAATGTGTATATATATTTATATAATACCGGATTTTTCATGAGGAATCCGCAATACTTTACAGGCGTATATTTCGCTTATCAAAACAATGAAAAAAGTACATATAGGTCTAAAAGCACTTTGTCAGCGAGTTACGACTAGCGATATATTTCATCTGGATCTCAGCTCCCCCCAGTGAAATGAGGTCATATTGAATTTCTGTTATAGAAAAGAGATTATTTCTTTTCCATAATGCATTACTTTTTCCTTTAAATTTTAGTAATTTAGTTTTACCTTCTAGATTATATCAGATTATTGACTTCTAAACTAAATAAGTAATACAATCAGCTACTGCCATAACTTTTAGTGGGATCTTATTAATAATGGGAATATTTTACGTACAAATTAATGTTAAATTTCAATATTGTATTTCAAAATTGTATTTTGTATTCCATGTAATTTTACCATTTAGGTTAAATATTCATTATTATACAGTTGCCCTATTTTTAGTCCGTACCAAATTTGTAACTAAAGATGAAAATAGTAATCGCCCATCGGTAAATAATGTTAACTCATTGGAACCTAGGGAATTTTTATTTAGTTTGTATCTGTATCTCCTGAGTACTTTTTACATTTTTATTAAATTAATACAATAAAGGGTTTTTTTGTTTTTTTTTATGCACCCTGTAAATTTGAAGCCTGTGCATGGGATATGGAAATGAATTTTGTAGCATATGAAAAATGCCGTCTGTTAGGAATTAAAACTTGGAACTACTGGATGAAAGGCATAGATGGGCTTTCTTTATTGTCACTTATATTATCTTGTAATTCATAATTTCTTTGCAATGGTGTATCACACAATAATACTATTGCTAACATTTTTTTTTTTTTTTTTTAATATGCTCTGCTGTAATGTTTTACGTTTTGGTCACTATATATTATATGCTAAACTACCCTATTTCACTAATGAAAGTGCAAGAAAAAATTCATCTAATAAGTTAAAAACAATGTTTTATATACACCTACCCAAAAAATTGCCATTGTTTTAATGAAAATTTAGCTTTTCCTATAGAATGAAGTGAATCATTTTTTCTGCCTTCAGTTTTCTCTTAAAGCAAACCTTTTATTTGTATTTATCTTATTTGCTGAAGCAGATATTTTTTTCTGGAAAACTACGCATTAATGGCTGATTCATATTTGAAGAGATTGACTTGGCTGACTGAGGTTGAAGAAATCATGACCAGGTTCATTTTATGCAATCTGCAAGGAATTATTAAAATGAAACATCTGAAATATAGCAAAACTCATCACTGACAAGATTACAAACAAATGTAGCCAATCCAGGGTCTTAAGACCAGTAGTCCCTAGTATAGGTTTTTTCACCTAACATACAAGTAAAAACTATTACAAAAAACTTATATACTTCACGGAGCTTTACAGTAATCCATTTGTTGAATATGGAGTGGGCCCTAGTTCTAATTTGACAACTGAACAGTGTCAATTTAACTAGCATATATTTATTTTTCTAAAAATATTATGGTCAATGAATTGAAAAAAAATGGTGTTTTGATTCTAGCTCATAGTGATGTTTCTCACCAGTGACTGTTCTGCTCAAAAATGTGTCACCTTCCTTGTTGAAGAGATCAAGTAGGTGTTGACAGATATCAACATGTTTGAGTTTGTATTCTGCAGTAAGCAGTCTTTGAACCACTCACACATAGACCTTACGAAAGCCAACCTGATTGTGGATGATTTGATCGGCAGAACCATGACTAATATTCAAAGAAGATGCTACTTCATCATTGATGGTAACTCGCCTAGTTCCCAGAACAGTATTTCAAGCTTGTTGAATCTTGTGATCCACAATGGAGATTGTCAGGTCTCAGATTCCTTTTCATGCAACACACTCATCTAACCTCTTTTTAACTACTCAATCCATGAAGAAACACTTTTACATGTTAAAAGCACTGTCCCTATGTTGTGATAAAAGTCTATTATTTCTAGTCCAGTTCCTTTCATACCCTCCGACCAGAAAAATCTGTTCACTGCTCATTGTTCCTCCTTAGTGCAAAATGCTAGCGAAGTGGACATATTTACACTAATAGCTGGAAGGCGATTGGGATCAAACTTTGGACACATGATTGCAGTTCTACCAACTCTAAGCACATATGCGCAGAAGGCAGTATAACAACCTTGAAGGCGTTATGGCAGACATGTAGATAATGTTTGGCTCTCTCATATTTTGGAGGTTAGGGTTCCACTACTAAATCGGCTTATACTTAAATAAATGATTAAGACTCATCAGCCAAATGATCATTTTCCAGTTTGTCTCATTGATATCAGAATAATGTTACTCATTATCAGGAAATTTAATCATCTACATGTTCATGACTGATTTCATTGTCAGAATTTTCAACTATCTTCCAACACATTATATAAAATTTCATGTAATTCAAACTAGAATAAACCATGATTGCTAGCCATTATAATAAGCAAATTTATAAATACAGAATTCACTAATAAAACACTAACAGTTGACTAAAACAAGATACATTACTATCTGAATAAGAAAGAAAACCAATAAATAGATCTTAAATAAAAAAACAGTCCTTAAAAAACATGTTTCTGACATCCTTCTTAAATAAAGACAAACATACCCAGCTGACACACTAAAAAACACAGTTCAATTTATTTGAGACTGTGGTGCCTCAAGTGTTAAAAAATTGAAGTAGAAGGCCAAAGAATATAACAGAAAAAACTACAGACGTAGGCAGTATATTAAATGTAGTTAAATAACTAACCAAATAGGATACGACAAAAACATCTTTTACATCCATGGATCTCAGTATGTTAAATAGATATGTGAAAGTTTCTTGAATAAGGGAAATAAATTGTCCTTATCACAGATAGTTAATTTTTTTTTTTTAAGATGTGTTCAATTAACCACTATCATTTTTTTGTACATTTATCTCATAAAATATGAAAAAAAAAAATAAATGAAAGGATCATCACTGCCATTGCCACTTACATTCTGTTTCATGAAATTCTCCACTTCTAGTCATTACTTTTATTATGTGAAAGTGTATCTTGAGTGAGACTTTTTTCCGGTTAGAAAGTTTCAATCTTTAAAAAGTTGTGTTTTAACACTCTCACTGCGTTAAGAAATTTGACAGAATGAAATCTGAGCAGTACATACCCCGGGAGTCTCGTATGAGATAATTATATGCTGTATGCATTTTGTTGAAGTTCACGTAACTGCAGTATGTATCCCCGAGAACCAGTAAGTTGTACTTTTTACAGTGCGTTACTGAACCTTAGCATCCAGTAAGCGAACCAGTGTCTTACCGCCATCTACTGGAAAAAATACTTTATTCTTTTATATTATTATGTACTGCATAGAACATGTTTCAAACTATATACAGCTACAGTAGTACAAGTCTCCGGCCATCTGTACCGCAGCAGTTGGTTATACAATTTATAAAGATATATAAATATTATTTTTAATATTTTCTTATTATTTATATACTTTTTTACTTGATAATCAACAAAACATTTTGTAATATCTTAGTTTATAAGAAAAAAAAAAACAAATACCATTGATAAAAATTATGAAAAAAAAATAAATTGAATATTATTAATAGCTAGAAATAAACTTAATACACTAATAAAAACGAAAAAACAAGATAATTACAAGATTTAAAATAAGGAGTAAAACATAATATTTTATGAAAAAACTAGTTATTACGACTATTAAAAATTATTCACGTTAAAAAATTGTCAAAAACAAACAAAAAACATATGTTCAACATTACACCTACTCACTATTAAAATTCTAAATATTTAGAACACACAAAATCAAATATTTGTAGTTCAATAATAAAAATAAAAAATATCATCGTTCATGTTGAGGATTAAAGAAAATATGAAGTAAAATAAATGGAGGCTAAAAAAAAAAAAAGATTTACTTATCCTATATAAATATTGCAAGAATGTAAAAAAATAATAAATTCTATAAAAAGGTGTTATATCTCAAATAAAAATCTAAAGAGACAAAGAGTACCTCGTATATTAATTTGCATGATATTTATTAAAACAAAGCAAACAAAGTCCCGGTTGCCCCTCACAATCACCAAAATAAAAAATTATGCGGCGCACTTTTTGGCTAGCTTCTCGAATGGTCATTGTTTTTCGGAGAGTTTGGTAGCATATGTATAATTATGTCCAAGCCACCTGAATCCATAATCGAAAACAATACGAGAATTATTATGCGGTACAGTGCCCCAGGGCCATGTAACGTTTTAATGCATCCAAATACCATATTTCGATTCATTATAAAATAAAAAACATTTTTCAAAGAACAATAAATAAGATAAAGAAAGAAACCTCACACACACGGAATGAATTTCTTTGGTCAACTCTATTAGCATATAACAGTTGAATCATACTGTACATCTGGGTACAGTGGCGCAACAAATGTTCACTTAGTAATAATATAAATCGTCTATAATGTATTAGGTATACTGTACACCGGGGTACAATAACGCAGCGAAAGTGTTAAATTGTAAAATTTAATTTTCTGGAAGAAATTTGTTTGTGTTTCTTATAGTATAGTTTGTTTGGGACCATAAAACTTTTGCAAGTAAGCATTTTTTTCATATTTTATTGTAAATGTTACAAAAGTTATGATAATATTCCATATTTTTCCACTCTATTGTTGATTAGTTTTTATTTTGTTTAAATCATATTTTAATACCCCCTATATGTGCAATGCTTTACCTTTCTATTTTCACTATGTTTTAAGAGATACTTTAAATATTGTGAAAATCAATTAAAAAATAATAAGTAGAATTTATTCATATTTATGAATTTTAAATTTATTACATAATTTATTTATGTTTTGTTGCATCCTTAGCAAAAAAAAACTTAATACTTTTTCTTATGTTTTTTGTATTGATCAAAATAGAGTTTGTTAAAGTGTGCATTCATTAACTATTTAAAATTACGTTTTTATCCATCAGTTTTTAAGGTCTGTTTTGATTAGTTACAAGAATTGTATAAAGTAAATTAAAAAAATTTGTTTACACTATTAGTAAATTTAATAGATACACTGTTATTTTTACATTTTCCTTTATTGTTAATCCTCTGTAGTTTTATGGAGTAGTTATTTCAGTTTAGATCCTATAATAATGTTTCTCTACCCTTAAATTCTTACATGCACCTGATTAGATTTTATATTTACCTCGCTCACTACTCTATTATTAATTAATTATATCAATGTAATTTTCTGTAATAAATTAGAAAATCATTACTGTAAAAGTCAACTTGTTTATTTTGTGATTACTAGTTTGACAAGTATTTTAACTGTATTTTTATCATAGAAATAACAAATTTATTTTTTTCATAATATTCAGTAATTATGTTTAATTTCCAGTATTGATTAAATGAAAATCATATTTATGAACTCTTGAATACCAGTGTGCTGTTTCTGGCAGATAAATATTAGCAATATTGTATTAAGTAGCAGCAAAATTAACCAGTGCTGTTCCCTCTCTAGATGAAGGAACAGCACTGGTTATGTTTATTTAGATACAGAGAAATGATCTTACAGCGGTACATAAATTTTACTTTATATAAACTGCTACATTATTTAGTGCGTTTTTATTTGTCATTAATAAATAAAACCTTCATATGATGTATTGACTTGTAAAGTAATGTAAAACAGATGCAGTGATGAAGAGTTGTTTACATAAATAGATTAAGTAAATTTTATAATACTGATATAACAAAATGTTTCTGAAAATGTAATATATATGAAGATAGGGTGAAAAGTTTTAGGCCTGGATAGGAAAACATTTTTCTGCATACATTTTAATTTATTTTTCAACATATTTATCATTAAGGTCTTTATACTTAGCCCAGCATTTCATAAGAGCCCTTATGCCAGTTTAGTACATCAATTTATCCAACTCATTAAATTAATATATGACAGCAATACCGTCATTATTGGTAGAAAATCTCTTCCCCAAGCTAATTTTTTTTTTTTTTTTTTTTTTTTTTTTTTTTTATGAAATTAGTAATAATCCCTCAGAACCAGATCAGGTAAATAAGGAGAGTACTGGAGTAATTCGAACTGTAATTCATAGATTTTTTGCCATTGCAATAACTGAAGTGTGCGGTAGAACATTAACGTAGATGGAAAAGGATTTTTTTCCAAATGCGGTCATTTTTCCTTAATTTCATTTCTGAGCTGTTGCAGTAGGGTTGCATAATGTTTTTACCAATTGTTTCTCCCTTTTAAGATAATCAATGAAAATTATTCATGTGCATCCCAAAAAAAATTGCCATAACTTTTCTGCACAAAAAGTTGTTTTCAATTTTTTTAGAGCAGGTTGACTTAGATTGTGGATACCGGTGTTCTTTGGTGGTTGGGTTTCAATAACCCTAACTTCTCAGGAGTGGTCGACCTGAGATTGTATAAGACTACTCATCATCCTCTGAAGTAATACCTTAACATTAGTTCTGGAGGCTAAACAGATAAAGAGAGCAGGTTGACCTTTTTCAAGCCATTGTTTTGTCTCGGTTGACGTAAAAATTCCTCTGGATTGTGCAATGTATTTTCAGTATTTTTTTGGTCAGGCATGAGCAATCACAGCACCTATCTAGTGCACAGCTTGTTCATAAAAGTATATGCCTAGACTCTGCTAATGCACCTATATGCCAAAATAATTTTAATACACTTTCCCAATTATTTCTAGCATAGTCATTTCAAGGGCATCCACTGCATGGTTCATCACTAGAGTGCATTCAACCCATTTTAAATTCTGCAACCCAGCATTTAACTGTTGTATTTGATGGAGAACAGTTCCAATGTCATATGAAGGTGACATTGGGACTTAATTTCCTGTATTCTTGAGTCTTTCAGAAAAGAGTTAATAAATTTCCAGATTTTCCACAAAAAAAACCCTTAATTGTCCTCCTATACACTGTAAGACCTACACTAAGTAATGCAGCGACTTGAAACCCTTATAGTAAATTAATGAAGAATGGAATCATGTGACACCATCAAGAAATTAATTGTATCAACGCCAACTCTATGTGAGGCTCTGAACTTTTCACCCCACTCTCATATGATGCAGTAAGTTAATCTTGAATAATAATGAAAGCTACAGTGACATCAGATTTATATTAAAGAAGTTTAATTGTCCAGACCAATAAAATTGGCTTTGCCATGAAGGATACCACTTATAGTGTGAACTTTTTGAAATTTTAATTAGTCTGTTAATAATTTTTATGTTGAACTAATAAATATTATTATGTTTTCACATAAGCATTTTAGATAACTTTTTATAACTTGTATATTGTTCTCTATCTTAGAATTAAAAATGATCGTACCAAATATTGAGGTGTAGTATACCAGATGAAGTATTGACATGTTACTGAATAAATAACAGTTTCCCATGTGGGTTATCACCATTGGATGTTTTATTTCATAATGAAAAATGCATATTATTATTTCTTTATTCTCTACTCCATATACGTTAGAAAACGTTATTAAATGTACAAAAAAATTTAACAAACAAAAAATTATTTTAAAGGCTATTACACAATTTTAGGTAAAATCTGTCTTTAGTGATCTTGGATAAGTTATTTAGTTACTGTGCGATTACTTTACAGAAGAGCTACAGTTATATGTATTTAATTTACCTTGCAGGTTGTTTAGGAAAAATAATAAATACGACAGTTTTGTAATAGATATGTAAAAAAAAATTACAAATCATTAGATTTGTCATTGTTTTTTATTTTTTGCTGAAAAAATATGTTAAGAAATTCTGCAAAATTATGAAATTTCTTTTTGTAATTATATATTTAAGTATTTATTAGAGATGTGAATTAAAAATGTTAATTGTTGTTATTCCATTATTTTTAATAATTTATTGTTTATTTTCTGTTTATTTTTTTTTTTGTTAGAAGGTAAGATACATGAATATCTTGTATTGAAATTTTAATCGTATTAAAACTTATAATTTTAGTTAACTGATTTTTTTTTTTATCAGTTTATAAAATTAAAACTTTTGACTGGTGATTAGGTTTTATTTATTTTTTATTTTTTTGTTAGTATCAAAAAAAAAAATTGTGTTCTTTGATAATTATAGTTCTTAAGTATACATTACTACTTACATTTGTGTTATAGGTGTATGTTCATTAGTATACAATTGAATTGTATTTTTTTCATTCTAAACAATTATTTATTTTCAAATTAAAATTTAAACAAAATTTATTGAAAAAGTATGTATAAAATGATTTTTAAAATGAACTGATAGTTTAGTATGTGATACTGAAGAGTTCCACTGTCCAATTTATTGCCGCAATGATTTTTTTTTTTATATAAAAAAAAAAGTGGTTCATATATACAATATTTGTATAGTTTTTATATTTTTATATCACTTCTGAATCTTTATTTTAATTTTGTAAAATAGACTAAATATACACTCAATTAAATATATTATTGTAGTTTTTTCTTTAATTCTGTCTCATATTTCTAAAATATTAGTCTTCAAATAACAATGTGTTCGATTATGTTATTTTGATTTACTTGAACAGTATGTGTTTTCTAAAGCATTATTATTTTTAAAAATTGATTGCAAA
Source organism: Zanna intricata (assembly GCA_010016005.3). Lineage (NCBI taxonomy): Eukaryota > Metazoa > Arthropoda > Insecta > Hemiptera > Fulgoridae > Zanna > Zanna intricata. The sequence goes on from JAAAKQ030320607.1 coordinate 22,701, forward strand.
TAAGAATTGTGCCTTTTAACTACTTTCAAACTAGTCGCTATATGGTAAAAAGACATTCCGTCATAAATAGATAACACTGCATAGTTCATTAATACAAAAAGTTACTAGAATATGAAACAATTTTTATAAATGTTGAATAAAGTCAACAAAAAAAAATTGTTTAATTAGCCATAAAATTACAGTAGAATGATTTTAAGTTGTAACTTTTTTGAAAAATTATGGAATTTTATAGTATTTTTTTTGCAGTTTATTTATTAATGATTACCAACTAGAAAATGCAAGAATAAATTTTCTTTTTTTTTCCATGTGATTTTTGTTAAATCATTATTTTGGTTTTTCTTTTTTTTTGTACCTGTATGGCACAGTGATATGTTTTTCATGTGGGTGGTCTGGAGGCCATCATTCAGTGCCAGTTATAGATGTCAAAACTTTTTAACCATTCTAATTACAAACTGACAATCTAAGAAGCAGTACTGTTAAATAAAACTCCTTTCATGTAAAACAGAAAAAGAATTTTTTGTTCAGTCTATAATTACAATAAAATAACAAAACTGTTGATTTTTTTTGTAAATTAATAATCTTTTATCACTGCCATGTGACTCAATTTTGGATCGCACTACTCTGTGGATAGGCCGTGAATCAAAACTGTGTTAAACTAAGCCACAGCTTCTTTTGCCAGTTCATTTCCCTGGGCCATAATTATTTTTTGTCATAAATATTGTCAATTTTCTAATTTTTAAATAGTATTTGCATTTTAATTGTTAAAAAGTTTAATTTGGCAACCCCTAAAAAAGGGGGTCACACAGCCTCGTTGAGTTACTTGCTTATATAGAGGCCATGTGACTCTGTTGTGAGTCACAATGATATATATATATATATATATAGTATTATCAACTAGAAATAACACTTAAAATTTTACTGCTCATATGTTTATTTCACAATAAAGAAGTTAATTTACTGTAATAAACATCATGATATCATGTAAAAATAATTAACAATATACTGAATAATACTAATTTAAAGTAATATAAAAATGAAATAAAAATTGTATAAAAAATTACTTATAAATAGGAAGGTTGTTAAGTCTCTTCTGCATTCAAACTATATTGTATCCTTTCAGCATTATGAGTTTTGGAGAAACAGTTTTTGCACACTCGTTCATTACACTGATTTCACTTCAACTGCCCTTTTTTGGTTTTCAAAATGGCTTCTTTTCAACTTAGATTTTTAACCAAATTTTTGTAATACAGTTTGCACTGATCTCTAACTAATGGATTGTCACTGTTGTAGATGGTTAGACATATTTATGACAGCATTACCATCCAGCCAACTGTTAATACTTTCCCTAAAATATGTAACAGATATTGTGGTTTTGTAAGTGATTTGTATAGCGAAAAAGCATTGACAGCTATGTTGAGCAATTGTAAGACAACTGGAATGATAAGCGCTCATTTGGTGAACCAAATCTATGAAAGATTGGCCTTTAATATCTTCTGTTACTGCTTGAGGCTTTTTTTACTGTTTTTTTTTTTTTTTTTTTTTGTTTAATGCATGTTGATACATTGTCAACATATTAAGTAGATAAAATAAGCACTTCTCTCTTCAGTCACTCCATTTTAACACAATTACATTTTCACAGCCCATTGCTGCTATCATTTCTCCTTTCCTTTAACTGTTTGCTATGTTTGCTTAGCAATAACAATGTTTTGTTATATTTCTTCTTAAATTCCAATAAACAAATTATATACATCTTTAAAAGCATATATAGCAAACTATAACTGCGTACAATATATTGATATTTTACGCAATATAACAAACACAACATATGAGATACAGACTGACTAAAATCACTCATGGTGATTATCTGTGATCATTATCTATTATCTGTCACATGGCCTTTTAATAAGGATATGCATGTGCCCCAGTTTAATTCACGCTGCCTGCAGTGGCAAGTTACTTTGAATTGTTTATAAGTCACATAGCCTCAAGTTAACGTATTTTATTATTTTGTTCAAAAATAGTCATGGCTTGAGAGGATTTATCACTAAAAAATGTGTGGCAATCAACGTGTTAATGTATGTTATCTTATTCATAATAATAATTATGACAGAACTAATTAAAGCCAGATAAAATGTTGACTTAAGAATATTAATCAAAGACTGGTACAGGGATTAAACTGGAATTTGCACAAATGCATGTGGCTCTTGTTAAATTCCATGTACTCGATATGCACCCATTTAGTTTTCTTGTGTTTTTAATGCTCTTTTCTGAAAGATTTCCTTTAAGAGTTTTGAAAATATTTTATTTAGCTTCATTTTAAGTTTGATTACTTAATTTAAAAATTGAATTTTTAGCATTTCTATTGCTAATCAATAAGACTAAAATATGTTTAATTTTAAAAATATTAATATATTTTTATTATCAGTTTATGTTAACAAAAATGATTTATAATCACAATTAATATATAAATAGATAATTTTTTTTTTAATCTATTAATTTATTAACTCGCTGAAAATAAGGTAAACTGAATAAATTTTTATCATGATTTATATAATTTATCTTATGAAATAATAATAGTCACATATGCTAAACATTCACATCATTCGGGCTCTCTTTATCTGTTTAGCCTCCGGAAGGCTCTCTTTATCTGTTTAACTACTGTAAGGTATTACTTCAGAGAATGAATGAGGATTATGAGAATGAAGTGTAGTCTTGTACAATCTCAGGTCGACTACTACTGAGAAGTGTGGTTAATTGAAACCCAACCACCAAAGAAAACTGGTATCCACAATCTAGTATTCAAATCCGTATAAAAATTTTTTCTTTACTAGGATTTGAACCTCAGAACTCTTGACTTTTAAATCAGCTGATTTGCGATGTCGCATTAACCACTAGACCAACCCGGTGGGTTACATCATTCGGGCTAATATTAAACAGTGATATTTTATGAAATTTAGTTTATTGTAACAGATTCATTATAATGCTTAATAAAAATTATTCACTTAGTATTCCCTTATACAGAGATCTTTTAAAATTAAACTGTAGGAAAAGGTTTAATTAAAATTTGATAAACTTATTTCAATATTGTTGTTAACCTTAATTATTAATATACTTTTATAAATACATTAAATATTGTTAAAAAAAAAAAAATGCTGGAGAAGCACATAATTTAAGTAAGCTCATAGATAACTATGCTTCTACACTTTTTTTCTGTCTTTAAAAAAGTCATCGTACAAGGTTGATACTCAGAAATTAGAGTATATATAATTAAATAAAGATAAAATAATTTTATATTAATGCTCTAAACAAAAATAAAAAAGCAATTATCTTTATGTATTACTAGCTGGTTAGAGTTCTCCCCCCCTGTATTAATTATCCTCATGCTTGTAAGAATAATACTATATGTTTACAATTAAAGCCTGTTAATTTATAAAACTATCAGTGTATTTTAATTTGTTTGGTAAGCACAGAACTTGAAACTTGGGAGAGATCTAAAGTATGTTGACTTCATAATAGTCAGCCCCATCTTACAAATAGTACTTATAGCTATAAGAAATACCTGTTCTTCTTCATATGAGTAGAAAAAAAAATATTTAGTAATGTTACTTTGTAAACACCACAAGGAGCTGACTATACTTTTGGTTCTCATTTTTTCTTTTTTCTGTGAACAGCAAAAGACATACAGTGACCGAAATAATGATAGGTTCACTCTCTGCGTTGACTGATTTATTGTCTTTATTTTTGTTTACGTTGTCAGAAGCATACTGTGGCATTTATTATTGTTTCGCAAGAATGTGCCCTACCCACTGTGCAATCGGTTACTGTGTATCAAAAGCATTACTGCAAATATATACGGTTGTAGAAGTCATTGTGGAAAATATCGTGTACAAGATA
>JAAAKQ030320718.1:0-26593 GCA_010016005.3 Zanna intricata
TTTTTTTTTTAATACCTGATGAAAAAAGAAAATGCCTCTTCAAAGGATACTTGAATGGTATAGACTAGTAGGTTTTGTCAGTTTTTTTTGAGGGAGTCTCACAAATTCCAAAATCAAAAGTAATTTTCTTCTTAAATTTATTTTTATTCCTTTCGCTCCTGTTGATCAAATAAAATCTGGTTTTTGTTTTCCTTTTGCAATTTGAATTGTCACAACTGTGATACCTGGAAATAATACACACCTGATATAACAGTGAGTGTAGCACAACTAATCACACATCACAGGTCTTGGGTGTTATTTGTTTATTAACACAAATAACAAATATTTGTTTTTAAATTAATACAAATGGACATCTATTTCTATCTGATCTATTTCAATCTATTTTTATATAGTTTAATTAAACATATTACACAATAAAAAAATTAAACACAGTAAAATACATAGCATCAAATTATAATTAACAAATAATAATATAACATAAATAATAACTTTATTTGTTAATGTTATTAATAATAACATTAATGAATAACTTAAATAAAACGTTTTTGTTGAATGAGAATTCACAGTTCTTCATTATAATACAATTTGCCAGTAAAAAGGTATCCAAAATAAGTTTTAAAAAAAATTAAAAATAACATGAGATACCTTACTACTTAAATATTAATTTTTCATGAGTAAGGTAACTTAATATTATGTTAAACTTTGACGTGATACATTTTGAAGTAATTTGATTCTTTGTTTAAATATACATGACATTTTGTACAACGGATGCGGCTTTGCTTGTACACTGTTCCAGCTGACAGGTATCAAACAGCCTTTAGATCATAATCACTAGTCAGTGATCAAACCCATCATAACATTTGTCTGCAAACAACACAGCCAAAGGTATGTAAACATTACTGCTGCTCCCAGTTCTGGGAATGTTATTTACATCATCATTGTCGAAAGTTTCTTGAAATTGCCTTTTCCTGGTTCTTGAATCAAGTATTCAGACATTGCCAAATTGAAATGCAAGAGATCTAGATCCTACTTTTAGAAAGTGAATTTTTTTTACATTCAAAGCAGTATTCCATCAAACTATTAACAATAGCTAGATCCAATAAGTGAAGCACAACTTTCAATGTCCTTTGTGCAGTTTTATACTGGTAATATTCCATGCACTGATCACAAACATCTGCAACCTCCATATTTTCATTATACTCATCAATTATAAAAGGGCATGGAATAATGTGTTCTTTAGAAATTTTATTCCACCTCTGGACTTGATGCACAGGTTGTGAATCATGGGCAGTTACAACCAATTATCATTTTGTACAATTTCTTCGTACTCCCCTCTCTTCATTTTATTATCTTTGGTAAAGATATAGCCTTTAGTCTGTTTGCTGATATTTGTTCCTCTTCCTTGTCTTCTGAATCCAAATCAGCTGCTGCTCTGCTTCCTGAAGAAAGATTGGATCTTGTACATATTCATCAACAGAATCACCACCTCCCAAATATGAACTGTCATACAGAATGGTGATAATTGCATCTTCCATCATTGTAAAAATTTTTCCGCCCTTCTGCAAAAAAAAAATACAGAAATAAATTAAGTACTATGGAAAATATTTATTTGCTTCGAAAGTTATATAACATAAAAATTTAAATAATGAACAAACTATTGTCACAATATAATTAATTGAATTTCAAACAAACATTTAAAATATGACTTATACCACTGCATGTAAATCTTTTTTTTTGCAGAGTTGCATAAGAAAATATTACACCTACATCTTTTATTTAATATTACTCTGTTAACAACTATCACAATTAATGATTTTTTTTTTTAGTAGGATGATATTTTAATGAATGTGTAACAATTGTCACAGACACTTCTAGAGCTCACAATTGCGATACTTTTAAGTTTTACCCTCAAATTTAAAAGTAAAGGCATCTTATACATATCACTAAAAAACGCAATCCTTTAGCTATTATTTTAACTAAACATGAATTATTATTAAAAGTATTTTAAAGAAAATAAAAAAAATAATTACCTGAAAGGTCCATCATGCAACATACATGTAAATACAGACTTGTTCACATCAGAAGTCAATGCTACAAGGAAAAACAAAATATCCTTGTTCTAAAGTACCAACATAAAAATACAATTCAAACACAATCATATTAGCAAGGAGGCAACCGCATGCGAAGTTGTTTGGACAAATTATCACTGAATAAAAATACTTCTGAATTAAAATACATTTCTGACAGGGCGAAAGAGTTATGCAACATTTTTAATGATTACCTCTTTTTAATGACATGATAATACCTAACATGTTTCTTGCTTATAACTGCAGTACACAATTATTCACAACAAAGAGGTGAAACAATCAACACAATATATAATTATACAAATCTGCAAATAAAGAACAAGAACTCATGTTATGAAAAAGATACTGAACATATATAAGCTACTAAACAGATGATGTTCTAGGTATATCTCCATTTCAAAAGTGAAAATGTAACTGAAAAGAAATACGAAATAAGCAATAGCAGAATTATATAAACAATATGTAAAACTAATTATAACAAAATACAAAGTAATGAATAATTACAAAGAGTAAATATCAGTGAATACATAGAGGAGAAGCTGTTCATAAAATGAACAATAAATAGTACATAATTTTAAAATTAATTTATTTTAAATGAACATAGTAAGTAAAACATTTATTTAACTTTGTAACTACAATGAAGGATGATAAAGAAAGTGCCTTCAATTGGTTATGACATGATTTATTTTAGAAACAGTGGAACCATGGTCATGATTGATGCTTTACAAATGATTATAGTTCATCTTTCCCAGGATATAATGTTAAACATTAGGGGGAAGACACCCTTCTTGTGATAAATCTGGTCAAAACTCTCACACTATACATTTCTAGCCTTAAAAAAAGTCCTGGGAAACCTTAAAAAACTTAAACCTATGCCATAAGACAAAAAAAGATTGTACTCTCCCAAACAAACAAACCAGTGGAACAAATTAAGAATTTTTTTTACAAGTCATTGTATTTAACTTACATCACAGTTTTCTTAACTTCCGTATGTATTTGAAAAAATTGTCCATAAAATAATTATAAATGTATTTATAAAAGTAATAAACTTATGGCATACACAAAAAGAAAATAAAATGCTGTAGAAGGAAACTTTAACAATTACTTATTAATTTTAAAATGTCAATTTCAAAAACATTTATAACATTCTCTCTTCGAAAAAACTATTACTTATCTTAAAATATAAACTGCAGAGTTCATGTTCAATTCACAATCTGTGAACTTTGTGTGAATTCAAATTTAATGTGTATAATCCACCTCAGGTTAGTCTAGTGATTAGATTCATTGTCGCAAATCAGCTGATTTCAAAGTTGAGAGTTCTAAGATACAAATCCTAGTAAAGGCAGTTACTTTTATATGAATTTGAATACTAAATCGTGGATACTGTTATACTTTGGTGGTTGGGTTTTAATTAACCACACATCTCAGGAACGATCAACCTGAAACTGTACAAGACTACACTTCATTTACATTCATACATATCATCCACACTTATCCTCTGAAGTAATACTTTATGATGGTTCCAGAAGCTAAACAGAAAAAAGAAAAAGATCAGAAACAGATAAAGAAAAAGAAAGAAAGAGAAGAATAATGTGTAACTGCTGCTGGTACGAACAATAAGCTATTCAACTAAATCCAAGTATAATGTATTGTAGTTTTTATTTCACATTTGGACATACCTACCATCTCAAGTATAACTAAATATCAATCTCAAAAAAAATGAAGCTATAATATTATTTTACTTACAATTTAAACTCTGGAAAATATAATCAGCAAACTTTTTAGTTTATTTTTTAATTGCACATTATAATAAAAAAAAAGAAATGTTCAAAAATTATTAAAATTCATTTTTATTATTATTCTTTTTTAAATCTAAAACTTGAAACAATTTTAAAGAACAAAAATTTTTAATATGTTAAAACATATAAATAACATTAAATACATAATAAATAACACATACATGCATACATTTAAGTGTTTTATTTAAAAACATCTGTTTTCAAATGTGTACGTAAATTACACATATCAAATAGTTACAAATATTATTATGGAAATATTTATACTTTTAACCATTTGGAAAATTAAAAAAATATATATATATATATAAAAAAATCTAACTACTCAATAATTAAAATATATTTAGAATTATAACATTTGTTTTTTTTTTGTTTTTTTTTTTATTAATAACGATGCTGAATGGGAAAACTAAATTTATTGGAAAAGACTACTATTTAAAATTCTAGCATAAATTACTGTTCTCTCATATTAAAAAAAATAAAAAATCATTTTTTTTTTTAATGAAAACTGTGTTTCAATGCCAAAGTTTGAAACTGACATTACCAAGAATTTATCTCAAGTCATGACACACAACCATCATCAGTGCAAAATGCTTCTGATGAAATACGACAAAAAGATATATCCATTAGTTTAGTTATTATTGTTCCATCATCAAAACAGAACACAATTTCATATGTTACCACAGCGTTTTCGATATTAAAGACATAAATATTAAATTAGCACAATGGAATGTTGAATTTCACAGTGGCAGAAAAAAGTATAAAAATATTGTTTTCATTACAGATAAAATCACTTCATAAGCCATTAAAATCATATATCAGTTTTAATAAAAAAGACAGTAAGAAAAATTGGATGTTATTACTGCTGAATTATATGCACATAAAGACTTCCAACAGTTAATTACTCAGCTATTATTAACAAATAATTTATTTATCTATATTCTGGAATATGTATTAAATTATAAAATATATAAGTATAGTTATAAAAGATATACAGAGAGAAATATTTAATGTAAAAACAGGTAACACAAAATGTTACTCGGGTTGTGAATGGTGAATGATGCTGTTATTTTACAGTAGATATACCAACCTTTAGAACAGTCTGTCAATAATTCATTACTGACCTATTTATTACCACATTGATAATTTGCTCATTCACCACCAGCATACAAGTAAATTTGTTCACTTATGAAGTGCAAGTAGCCACTTTGAAAAACAAATCATATATCAATATAGATAGATACAAGAGTTAAATATGTTCCAGATGCTAATAATAAAACAAAGAAAAAAAAAATCAGCATGGAAATTCAAGACTATTTTTTAAAGTTTCAATCATGCCAGATTCTCTTCAAGTTTTTTTTAAAATTGAAAAAACCAAACAAAATTTAATTACTTTTTTTAATAATAAGTACACAATCAGGTAAATGATCCAGGTGGAGAACAATTAGGCTGTAAGGATTGCAGTTTGTCTTCTCAAACAGAATCTTATAAATTCCCAATAAGTAGCAGCTATTCGATATATTCCTCCACTTAATAATCTAAAACAGAAGTTTTTTTACGACTATTCTATAGATAATAGACAAATCACTCCTACCCATTCAAATTCATAAACAGTCTCCGATTCAGGACTAATCTTTTTTTTTTTTTTTACACTGTATAAAAATGCTTTGTTTTTCATCTAAGGATAATAACTGAATCTTCATTAAGAGTAAGAATAATTAAAAATTAATTCTGAAAATTTTATCCTGCAAGCACTTATAAAATAACAAAAACCATTCCTGGGTATAACAGTAAACTATAATTTTTATGTGATAGTTCAGCAAAACCTGGAACCTCTTTCAGGAAGTAGAAATATGAAAACTGAACCATGCAAAATTTAGTTACAATTTACCTTCAATTTAAGATTTTTGTTAATTTTCGTTGTGTGGTTTTTTGTGAACTTGCCTAACTTCAATAAAGATTTTATTTTAGTTTATTTTTATAGTTACATGTTTATAAATACTAATAAACATTTTATTTACATCTTATTTGATATAACCCCTTATCATCCAATGGGAAAACCATTAATGTTACTGATACATTATGAAATGTGTATAGGAGTGCTTTGCTTATTCTCAAAATACTTAAAATATATCACTAATTGTTCTTCCATCCACTTGTTCAATCAACAACTTATTAAATTTCTATGTAATTATTTAACTGTAAACAAATGATGCGATAATTCGAAAACACTATGGTATCAATTAATTTTAGATTTGTATTTTGTGCTATGGTCATGATTAATCTATCTAAAACATAAGTACTAAACATACAATTATATTTTTTTTAAATTTATTAAATTCACTTCAAATCTAATCCCAAAATTTGAATTTATATGATTATGGCTTTATTTGATATGCATACAAAAAATTACCATAAGAAATAACTGTTTAACTTTTTTAATTTCTTATGTAATCTTTATGCCAACATCACTATATTAATAAGTATGTGTAAACAAACAAGATTCATTTTAAAAAAAAAATAAATTGGAGAACAAATTTTAAAAATATGATCTCATAAAAAAAAAAACAAATTTTTTATTTGAATACAATTTCATTGATTGTCATTTGAAACAAAAAAAATAAGAAAAGAAAAATGATTTGCATATGAATTAAAAATTGATTCAGTCTTTTGACATACGTACATATAAAATAAGTCATTATTAGATTACAATAATTATACAATTTATTTTATCATATTACAATTAATTATCAATAATACATTATAGATAATAAAATCCTATATACTAATTTCAGTACATATATTTAAAAAAAAAAAAACATGTAATCATACTCAATAATAAACCTTTTTATTAAACCTTTTTTTAGTCTGCGGTGTTAGCAAGTCCACACCATTACCGTAATTCATTATAATAAATAAAAATTTAATTATATTAAAAAATGTAACAGCAGATAACATGTAAAAAAATACTTACACATTATCCAACTGACAATGTGAGTCATAGAATATTCAGTAGATCAAACTGATATAAATAAAAACACTTTAACAGCAACTATCCAATTAATATGCATCAGGTATATAAATATTTAATACACGATAAAATAAATATTTTTAAAGAAGCTATTTAAAAAAAAATGATAATATTCAAGAAAATCAAAATTATTTAATTTACAATTTATTTAGTTAGTATTATCGCAATATTACTAACATTACAACAAAGCAAAATTAACTGAATGATATGTTTAAAATTTATTTAACAATGCCTTACAAATAAAACTATTCTTATTATTAAAAATTGCAACAATAATTGTACTACAACCCTCTCTAATAAAGGGACACAGTAAATAATAAAAATTTCCATAGTTTGTGGTAATTTACAGAAAATAGGCAGTTTGTAGCAATCTGTTAAGTAACTTGACTATTCTGATCTTATGTCTTTAAAATCAACACTGCAAAAATAGTAGGCAACTTGTTTGGCTTACTAATGAATGTTAAAATGATCTTATTCATTTTGATTAAACATGAAGATGCTGAATTTTAAAATTAATAATCATTTTACAATTACTTTTCTAGAAATTAAATTTACTAAATTAATGCAATTAAATTCAATATAAATCAAACCAAATTATGGATACAGTAAAAATATCTTCTATAAAACAAAATATGTTATTATAAGTAAAATATAAGGTCATGAAGAGATAAACAGATGAGAATAAAAGAAGACTGAATAATAAATAATACATGGTGCTTTACTGACAACAGATTATTATTACATGTATGCAAAAAGTTAATTTTTTTTTTTTTAGTAGAATTACTTTGCTAAGGAACTGACATGATTGTGCTGCAGCAGACCATATATATATATATGCTTTATATAAAAAATTTTTTTTCACAAAAGCAATGTACATATTATGCCTACTTTATATTGCTTTCTCTTAATGTGCGTATATATATATTTATGTTGGAGTTGAAAGTTCTAGTCTTAGTGAATAGGATGTTGTGTGGTTCGCTCACGTATCAGCGTTGCATGTTGCTACTCATATTGTTATGGTTTATTATGCTTTGCATTTAGTTATTTTAAAATTTTTGCAATTTTATTTTATTTTTTAAATTTGAATAATTTTAAAAATCAGTATTATTTTTAATAACTGTGATTTTTATATTATTTATACACTTTTTTAATTTTATGACAGATTGTCAATGCTTCCTTGCATGATTTGTTTCAATTATAGATAACTTTGTAAGGATGAAACAATATGGTTTACCACAAAGATATCGTTTATCGTAACAATAACAAAGAAAAGAACACGTACATACAAAAAAATAAATAATAACCCTAAAAAAATATATACAATTATATTTCTATACTCAAGATAAAAAAAAGAAATCTAAAGAGCTATACTCAATATTAAAACCAGAAACTAATTCAGACTCGCCCTAAAAAAAAAAACAAAAGAAGAACAATTAGTTTCCTTTAGAAGTCTTTGTATTTTAAAAATTATTTTAAATTGATTATTTAATTGTGTAATTATTTTAAAAAAATTTTAGTATTGAAAAAAAAATTATTTTTTTACATATCTTGTTATCTGTTAAATCGATTTAATTAAGAATTACTTAATGTTTTTTTTTTTTTTTTTAAATTTTAAATTTGAACCATATGATTCAAAAGAATTTTTTAAATTGAATTCAAACCATATGGTTTTTTGAAGTCTCTAAGAGGAAAACAGGATCGTATTTTAATTTGCTTAACATGGAAGGCCAGGGTGCAAAATGAATCCATGGACCTGAAAATGAGGATCTCACATCAACCAAGGCAGGAAGCAATGATGAAGAAATTCTTCCAAGGAAAACTTGGCCAAGCTGGCAATGGAAAAAAATATTTTGGGCATATAATGGATCTGATTCACTACCTTACAGAGCAAAATAGATCATTGAGAGAAGTACAGACTTTGAAAAGAGAAAAACACCAAACTTTTGAGATGGCTGATCAATTATGAAGAGCAGGCATGATTTAATATTTAAAAGACTGAAATTTAAATCTGATGTAGACTATCATGTAATTCTGAGGGAATTTTATAACGATGTATTACAAACAGATCAGAAAAGAGTGATTAATCAAGTGTATACACTTTGTAAAAAAAAAAAAAGGTAAATATTCCAATTATCGGACATTTGCCACTTGATAGCAAAATAGATTGAATATTGAAAAACACAAGGAAGTTACCAAGAACTCATATGATTGTACACAGGGAATTTTGATAGGAAATAGAAAAAAGTGGAGAAAGCTTTTGGCAATTTAAAGGGAAATTATTATTATTATTAAAGCAGTGAGCAATAAGAACATTATTATTAAAGTGCTTCAGCTAATTGTGGAGGAACAAAATTTTACTTGGGCAGCAGCAGAGTGGTTGGTGTGTAGATTAAAGGACAGCATGGTAAAACTGAACAAAATATTCAATTATGAATCGGGAAATTGTTAAAAAAATTAATGGGCAAACCAAGGATGTTAAATAGTGTAAATTCATCTGTCAGGAAAAAAAGAGAGAGAGAAAGGAATAAATTACTAAAGATTTTGAGGTCAATGTAGCGGGATTAGCAGTTAAGTTATGGTCGTTTGATTTTTTTGTTTTTTATAAAGAAGTATGATATTGTATGTCTGAGGGAGATTTGAGTAGAAGGTAAGAAATCTGAGCGATATGAAAATTTATTTCAGGTGTATAAAGTTGTATGGGTTCCAGTTGGAAGTTTGGATTATAGAAGAGCTAAAAAATGTAAGATTACACAAGGCTACAAATCTTAATTTGCTGAGTTTAAATTTTAGTTTTTTTTCGAGCAGTAGATGGTATAATGATATTTGTATTTACATGACACCAGTTTACTTAAGCAGTTACGGGGTATGGAAGGGTGATTTTGGAAGAGTATGAGGCTTCATGGAAAATATTAGTGAAAAATTTTTTTGACAGATACTGCCAGTAGAAATAACAGAGAATTAATGAAATGTAAGTGCAATTAGGTGGTTAATACTTGGAAAGTAAAGTGATTGAATTATGTGAGAAATTTGATCTGTAAGTAATGAATGGGAGAACAGGGCAATGAAAATGTATGCAATGAAAAAACTCCTAACATAAAAAATAAAAATTGGTAGTGTTAACAGTTAAAAGCATGGAAAAAAAGTTTTGTTTGTTTAAATTTATTTCGACAAGTTAATAATGAACAAACGTGCCAAATTTATTCTAAAGAAAGAATTACCTTGCTCTTTGAAATGAAAAGAAATCTGATTTTTTCAAGAGGGTGAGGTAAAAATTTCTAAGAGTTTGGGATTCAAAGGATTTTTCAGAAATGCATTGATCATAATTTATGTTCAGTGAATTGGATAGGGGTTCATGGAATTCTTGTACGCAATGTGTATTAATTATTGTTTTTAATTATTCTTTATTTTTGTCTGGCATTAACTGCAGTACAATTTTCAATATTACCTGGTAAGTAGGTTATTTTTTACATAATTATGTATTTATTACTTGATTACGTGATTAGATTTCCTATCACCATCTTATCTTGGCTTTGTTCATCATAGAATAATTAAAATATAGCAACTCATACCGACAGATTACCATGAACAGATTAGATTGGTCATGTCTATAAAATGCTGATTACATATGTTTAGTAATTATCTTAGAAATACAAGTTTCATTATTGTTATACATTTATGTCTGTTCATATACATAAGTATGTATGTACGTGTGTGTTTTAATTTTACATGAATTTGTTTACAATTTCCATTAACCTTTACTTGGCTTAATTACACAGTAACACTGACATCACTAACATTTCAATCACTGAATAAAATTTTCTGCACCTAATTCTATAATTTATGGAGGAAGCAAAATGACTTTTCATATAATAAAAAAATAATAGTATTAAATAATATACACAGAATATATAAAGGAACTCTCTCTACATAAGTTTGTCAGAACCATAAGAAGTTTCCATCTCAATTAATATGTTTATTGAAGATCTTATTGCCCATGGAAGGTGGTAATTAAAAAACATTTTCACAAAGCTTTTTCTATCTGGATAACATTTTTCTGCTTTGGATAACATATCTATTTTGGGGCAGTCAAAACGAGATCACTAACAAAGTTAAATAAAACTTGTGCACAAAGGGTTACAGCTCTAGGTAGAGCATTAGACTATTTCTAGTGCATAATGGGATATAACTCAACAATAGAGTATTCAGCTACTACTTGTCTTATGAACAGCTGAAAAGATTTAAATAAAAGTAAAAAACTTATGTAATGTAATTTGATACATAATCATATTGTAATTTTCATAACTTTTTATACATACAAAATTTAAAAAAAAAACTTGCACAACTAAAAATTGTGTTCAATAAGTAAAAATAAAATAATAATAATAATAATTAGTTTAAATTTGAATGTTCAAAGAGTTCACTCTAAACTGTACAAATACTGTTAATTGTTTATGTTTTAAACCATAAAAAAGATTTGTTTCATCTTTCAAAAAAGATGAAACAAAGGCATTTGAAACATGTTTCTGTAAAAATATGGAGAAAATTATGTCTGCAAAAGTTATAAAAAATTCATACTACAAGGATTAAATAAACATCAGGTAAAAAAAAAAGTAAATCACATTATCATCAAAAGCAACAAAATAAAATTATATTATGTAGTTTATCAAATTATTAAATTTTCATAAAAATAAAAACAATTTTTTTCATTATCACATCAAAGAAATCTTTTAAAGTTAATCAGGAAATTTAAAAAACCAACAAACCAAAAATACCTATTTCATAATAAAAATACACATTCTTGCCAGGAAATACAAGTTTAGTAAGCAATTTAAAATCAGAAACTTATATATATAGCACATAACACAATATATAGCACAACTGCATAACTATTATTAACATTTTACATTTTTTAATAACAATTTTTAATGAACAAAAATCAAAATTATACTAAAGTGATGTCTTAAAATCATTGTGCATTATGCTTTAGAATTATGTGATGCATTTTGTTCTTTCAGCATTAGGTTGGTTGCCCTATGGGTTCATTGGGCATTGCTCAGTAATAAACCCAGATGTCAGTTGTTGAGTTGTAATTGAAGGTGCTTCATTTTGTTTTGTGCTGTCTTGTTTATAAGGATCAATAGTTATGAGAAACATAATGGCTGTTTTGGTAAAGGAATGCAGTTTTTTTGTTGAAAACGTCTTTCATGAAGATGATAAATATATTGATTTAGTGAAGCACAAGTTTTCTGAAGAGTTTTCAAATACACCTGCTCCTCATGGCAATGCAGTTTAAACTTTTATCGAAAAATTTTGGACAAAGGCTCTGTTGAAGATGCTGATCAAAGTGGAAGACTACCTAAAGTAAACAAACAGAAACTGCTTGATATTTCAGAGGCTACAGCCGAAAGTCCATCAAAGTTGATGCGTAAGTTAGCACAGCAGCAAGATATCAGACTTGCTTCTTTATATAAAGTGAAAAATTGGAGTCTAGGTTGGTATGAATAGAATGCGAATTGTGGTTCCAGTCTTTTTTGAAAATATATTAATAGTAATCATTATTTTGCTGTTAAAACAAACTTCAATAGTCAGTTAACCGAAATGGAAATTAATTTCAGGTTGATTCCAACGTGATGGCGCCGCGCCACAGCTATTGGGTAAATAACTTTTTTACAAAATGAGCATACATTCTGAAAATTTTGAATTAATTTAAAATTCAGAAGATATTTCTGGGCAGTGAAACATACAATGTATCACAACAGACTATGCACAATTGATGAACTAAAAATCACAAAAACAGCATACATACAACATATTCCAGTACATCAACTGGTTAAAGTGTTTGAAAACAAACTGAAACATGTGCAGTATTGTATTGATGTTGGAGGAGATCATTTTCAATACCTTTTATTAACTATTCCAGTTGTTGTAATATCAGTTCCTATGAAATAAAAATACAGAGTAATAATTAAGAAAGCTTTATCATTGCGCTAAAATTAACATGCACAATTTTCTGAATGCACTGAAGAAAAATTGATAAAAAGTTTTTATCACTGATAAGCATAAAAATTAATAATCATATTAAAATATATATATGATAGAATTAAATAGATTTCAGTTGGTAACTGATATTTATGAAAATAAAAATATATTGAAGCTGAACAACAAACTTGTGCATTCTATTACACTTAAAAAAGTAAATTCAACAAATTATAAAAATAAAATAACATAAAAAATTACAAACCACTTTAAAATACAAAATAAAACAAATTTTAGGTACAGAACAGTTTGTATTATAATAAACAGAGAGTGATATATTTTAACTGATATGAATAAACGAGAATGTGTGTGCATAAAATATTTAATAAATATGAAAATAAAATGTCAAATACAGGATTTAACAAAGATGTTAAAGCAGTAAATCCACAGGTTGACTAAAAATATTATCTCTATGTAAAAACTTAAAATTTCAACCACCAGAATTGTTTTCCATCAAAAATCTTCATTCCATTGAAAAAAAAACAAGTTTCTAGCTTTAACCACCCCTTTTAATGCTACAGACACTAACTAAACATTACCACTGTAGTTAAAAGTCTTCTATGCTTGATTACCCTAGCTGTTATCTAATAGTAGAATTTTTTTGCAGTTTGTTGAAACACAAGCTGTGATAATACATCAAACCTCATACATTAGGGAACATTTGAAAAAAAAAAAGTAAGCAATAAATAAAATTAGTGCCAATGATAATGATATATAACAAATAGCAGATTACGTCCAATATATCTGCATACTAAACAAAGAATTTTGACATTTACTAAACTGTAATATTTTTGCAATTTTCTGTTTAAATAAATACTGACATGATTGGAACAGAGATAAATTATGTTATTTTTTATTTTTTTATGTTAAGTGTTTTTGACCTTGGATTACTTAGACAATTCAAAAAAGTTCTAAAAATGTTTTCAGTTGCAGAATAGAGATCTAGTGGATCAGAGACAAATCTTTTGTCAAAAGTACAGCATCACTGACATACATTCATACATTTATTATTATTATTTTTTATATATATATATATATATACACACACATGTGCATGCACACACCCACACATTTTGTATGTTATAGATAGCATTTAAATATTCAATATTTTAATTCCTTACTGGTCAGAATAAAATTAAATGCTCATATTTTATTTACAAAAATTGCACAGTATTTTTTTTTTTAAATTTATAGAGCAAAATATTCTATTTACATTTATAGGACATAGTAGTAAATTGAATGAGCCTATTAAAAAAAGTTTTTTTTTTTTAGTAAAGAAGAAATAAATGTTTTTAAATAAAATATAATTTGTAGAAAACAAATTTTTGCTCCAACTGGTTGGCAACACTAATCATGAAGCTGTATGCTAAGGTTTGTGTGCTGCTTGCCTAAGGTTTGGTACAAATCTACAGCTGTTTTCTCTCACATACACTTAATAACCTCAAAAACCTGTATATATAATAACAGAGAATAAAACTTTTAGACCATAATGAATGAAATATGACTCGATTACAAAGAGTGGTGAAAAGGAAAGCGATTACAGAGAAAATACAAGGAATAAAAGGCATCAGAGAACAGACAAATTATAGAAATAAAAAAGAACAAGATTTGATTTATATAATGTTTGGTTTATATAGATCTCAACAAGCATTTCTATAATGAAACTGCCGAAAAAGACTAAAAGTAATTAAGCAACGAAGTGAAATTTGAAATTAAAAACTTTTCAAATTTGCTTCAGAACTAAAGTTAAAAGACCTATGGACATTTTAATGAAAAAAAAACTTAAAATGTACCAAAGAAGATGAATTTGTAAAATTGTGTGACTTCTTTAAAAATCTAAATATGGGGAAAGTTCACTGTCTTGGGAGAACCGGAAAAAAGTTCCCTATAGACAACTTGCAAATAACTGACGGTGATACTGATGTATTTATAGTGTTCCATCAAGTAGAATATAACGGAACTCCTATCTTCCACTTTTTTTTTTTTTATAATCAAAGGCTTCAGGTTACAATTATTTTTAAATTCTACACATTTACAAAATATATGCTATTATTTAATAATGAAACCAAAATAAGAATGTGCAGGATATACATGATAAAAAATTGCCAGAAGAAAGTTGACTAACTTGTGAAACAAAAAAGCAAAATCTTAGATAACATAAATTTCAAACTATGTAAAAAATGAACAAGTATTTGGCAGTCACGTATGTCTGTTTCCAAAATGGGAAGATACTCAAAATGAATTCATAATATATTTTGTGATGTAATAAAATAAAAATTCATATGTGGGGATTGACTAACTTAGCCCAAGCAGACATAATGTCCTAGAAACAATCAGAAGAATAATTAAAAATGAAAAAACTAAGAGAAAGATTTCAGATATCTCGCTTTACAGTAATTTTAAAATAATATGTTCAAGGCTGGTAAGATAAACATACTAATAGTATAAAAGAAATTCATGCAGAACCACTGTAAGTTTAGATTGAAGACTAAAGCATACCAATCAGTGGAAACTTAAGAAAAACATTATTTCATCTAACACTGCTGAAAATAATATATTCAACTTACTTTTTGTCAAGTACTTTTTGTTCAACTTATGTTACTTTTGTCAAGTAACAACATATGACAAAATAAGACATTTTTTTAATATTACTTTTCTTTATCATGTTCAGATTGCAAAATCAATGTACAAAACAACATAAAGATTTGAGGTATGTGGAATTATAAAAAATCGTTACAAATCTGGCAGACTTAGAAATCTAATCACATCTTACGTAAAGATGTAATTTAACTTCCGACACCACCATTAAGGTGTATCTTCAGAGGATGAGATGAATGAATTGTAGCGTGTGTAAAAAATGCCATGGCTGACCGTGATCCGAACCCAGGACCTCTGGATCCCGGAAGGCCAAGACACTATCACTCATACCACAGAGGCCGGCACACGAAGATGTGAAACTAGATGTCAAGGTAAAGGCAATGGAAAATCCTCATACCTCCAAATTGGATTATTAATAGGAATCTTGAATGAAAACGATCTTAACTGAAAACCATATATAGCCTTATAAAATTCAGCAACATCAAGAATTATTGGTGGATGATTTTGATCAGCATGTTGAATTTTATGAAATTATGATGAACAGGATTATAAAGAACCCAAACTTCATAATAAATGTTGTCTTTTCACATGAGACTACTTTTATACTGAATGGAGATGTCAACAGACATAACTACCATTGTTGGAGTGATGAAAATCAATACTGGTTATGAGAAGCACATACACAGTATTCTGAAAAGATTAGTTTCAGCTGGCTTTATATCAGATACATTTGGGTCATTTGTAACTGAAGGAGATTTGACAGGTGAGTTGTATGAAGGTAGCTTCGAAGTCAACTATTCCAGCTGTTGAAACTTATTTTGGACAAAATATTAACAATTCATGGTTTTAACAAGATGGGAGGCTCCTGTCCATTAATCTCTTCAAGTTTGTTCTTTCTTGAATATTTTCGCAGTAAGATGGATTGGTGTGAGAGGATAACTTGAATGGGCTCCATGATCACCAAATTTAAGTCCATTAGACTACTTCTGGGGATACTTAAAAGACAAAGTTAAACCAATCCAGAGAATTTGGAAAAACTAAGACAAGGAATTTTGATATCTCAAAGGAATTAGTTCCGAATCTGTATGTAATTTTTGTACCTGAACCAGATATTGTCAAAAAGTAGGAGGAGGCCATTTTTAAATATCTATTGTGATTTCAGTACACAATCTATGTTTTTTATTAATTACTAATTTTCTTGAAAAAATAATTTTTATAAATAACTTAAAAATAATAATTACTTAATTAAATAATAAATAAATGTAAAGAATCAGTTGTTTCTAATTTTCTTTTTGGAATTTCATAATCAAATATTGTAACGATATATTTTCAAAAATTAAGTAAAAAAAAAAGATTATGGAAAAGTTTTAAACACATCTTTTTTTTTTTTATTTTAATTTTTTAAGGTTATTTAGCAAAGGAACCACTTTAAATTAATAAATATATAAATTAAATAAATAATTATGAAATACTAAACTATATAAAATAGTTTAATTCATTTTTTTCCCTTCCTGAACATATTAATTTTTTTTTTAATAAATATTTAGCATTTTTTACCAGTGTTTAGTAAAATTATCAAACATTTAATATTTTACTGAGCATTTTTTGAGTTTACTGAAAATTTAGTCTTGATACATTTTTTTTATTATATTGAGTGTCTAATATTTTAGCGACCATTAAATAAAACACTGTGAATTTGTTCTTTGCATTTACTTAAAATACTGAGCATTTAATTTATAATGTATCATTATTATGGCCTTGATAAACACATATGTATATAACATTCACTGAATATTATATATGTTTACTGCAAATAAAATGTTACAATATTTAATTTCATAAATTAAGCTCCTCCGAAAACATGGTCGACATAAAATAAATGATAAATTTTTGTTTATTTTTTTAAAAAAGTTTTCCTTTTAAAGAACGGACAAGGTGACCCTTTTAACAAGTTTATTAATTCCAACAAAGGAAAACGAGCTAAGACAGCTGTCCTAAAAGAGTTTACCTTCATCACATCCCATTAACAATTATTAGTGCATCTAAAATCCTTCTGTTAAAAAAATTTTTAGCAGATGTACACAGCAATCCAAACTAGGCTGAAAATACACAAATGTCATGTCTAAACACAGATCTAAATAAAAAAATTTGTAAAATTATAAATTTTTTATTATAAGGTTGAAAAAAAATAATTTTTTTATAAAAAACTAAGTTAATAGTAGTACAATAGTAATTATTTGAGACCTTATTAAGACATTAAAATTTAATAAGTGGAACTTTTAAATCCATATAATATATTGACTAGAATATGAAGTAAAGGAATGTTTGAGAAAATTTTAATGACTTAATCAGAGTTACAAATAAAATTTTAGATATTGTACTTTTCATACAATACCAAAGTTTTCATTAAACATTTATACAATATATCTACAGCCTTTCAGTCAACCACTTAATTTTAAATATTAATTGCACAACATATTTCACAACTTTGATAAAAAAAATAGATATAATCTGACAGTAAAACTCATAGACTTGCAGATTGGTTGATGTGGCAACATTTCCAGAACTTCTACATTGCTTTAATATCATTTCCTATAGATATCTGTTTATTGTCACAAATATTGTTCTATTTATCTACTATTAAGTCCATTTTTGTCTGCCATGTTTTTTTTAGTAGTGTCACAAGAATAAAATTGCTTGAATGAGAGAAATTAAATTTTTTAACAAACTTTGTAACATTTTTTAAGCTAAATTATAGAAATATTTCATAAGTTTAAGTGGGATAATATTATAAAGAAAATATCTGTAAAAAACAGGGTTCTGAAAGAAAAGAAAATGTTACTGATAGCAAGGGTCCCTATCTAAGAGGAAAATTAATGATAAAATTGTAAAAGTTTATCTTATTGTGTGAAAATTATTAGTACTCACAAGTCAGAAGCATAGCAGAGAGAGTAGATGTAAGTAAACAATTAGAAAAATTTTAATGAATAATGTGTCCAAAAGAGTACTGATAAGCATAAGCAATACATAAGTTGAAATTTATCAAAAGCTTTTAAAATCTAGTTTTACTTTTATATTCTCATAAAAAAAATTTCAAAAACATTTAATTTTTTTAATTTTTAATGTGTGAAATTTAATTGTACATCCTTTTATTTTAATAACAATTAAATTCTATAATACCTATATAATTAATTATAATTCTATAATAAATTATATTATTTGATTTTCTTATATAAAGTACAAAAACTACTTGACAGCATTTAAATGGGAAATATTATTGAAACTAATAATATTAAAGAATCTATAAACCAGGATCTTGGGAGGGGGGTTCATTCAATAATTAAACATTTTTAGTGAAGAAAATGCTTAATGCAGGCAACTAAAATTGTGTTAGTTGGCAACCTTGCGAAGATTGTTAGTCAGAAGTTCAATTAATATAAACATAACCTCAAAATGCTTACTGCAGGCAATTAAAATCGTGTCAGTTGGCAACCTTACAAAGAGTACTAGTCAGATGTTTGAAAAAATATTTATATAAACATAAACATAAGTCTTAGTGACAATGACATGTCTACTCAAAGAAAGTACTTTTGAAGAACAGTATTCTGTGATCCAATTTTTACTTTCAAAACTGTACAATGTCAGAAATATTCTCTTAATGAACAAACAATACGGCATGAACTGACCAAGTTTTTACACTTGAGTGGAAAAGTTTAAAAGTGGCCACAAAAGCGTGATTGACGAGCACCATTCTGGGTGTCTGGTAACAGTGTCAACCTCAGCGTTAGACTCTTGTATTGATTCATTTATCCAATAAGACTGATAACTTACAGTTGAACAAATTGCTGAAAAATGTCTCAAGTTAAGTGTTGGTACAACTCATTGCATTATTCAAAACAAATTGAACTACCATAAGACTTATGCAAGGTAGGTTGGATTCCCAGAGAGCTTACTGTTCATCACAAAGCCAAGAGGATTTCACATTTGTATTAAACTCAAAAATCATTTCAATAATAAAAGCAATGTATTTTTGGACAGGATTTTAACCTATGATGAAATTTGGATACATCATTTTAAGCCAGTATCCAAGCATCACAGCATACAATAGAAACACCTTGAATTGCCTGTCTGTAAGAAATCGAAAAAGCTACCATTATGTAAGGTAAGGTCATGTTAGCCATCTTTTGGAATGCCCATAATCCAATTTTCTAATTATTTGGTGGATCAAAGCACTATCAACAGCATATATATACTACTCAGTCATATTTCAAAACCAAGTCAAGCCTGCAGTGAAAAGGAAATATCTGGCACAACTGACGTTGGAAACTATTGGAAAAGACAATGACAATGAAGAGGTAAAGAGAAAAGAACAAAACTGGCTTCAAGATCAAGGTAAAGAATTCTTTGCCGAGTGGATAAGAAGACTTATAAAAAGATGGGACAAGTGCAGAAAAGTTGGTGGGAATTATATGGAGAAGTAAGGAAAAAAAATTATATTTAATACGACTGTTTTTACTGTACAGCTATTTGTGTGTTTAATTACTGAATTACCCTCATATTTTCAAATAACCTGTACATGAAAATTACACACTTGGAATCCTTGGATATTTTCCTTAAACCATTTTTAACAAAAAGTAATTATAACATACGAATCTAACAAATCACAATACTAAAACTATATATATATATATATAGTCTTTTTAAGGTATAAATTACTATGCTCATTAGCCACTAGAAAATTTCAAATAATATTATTTAATTTCAGTGATCTACAAAACCTGTTAATTTAAATATAGCTTTGACAACAGTATTTTACCTAAGTTTTCACTCTAGTTAATTCCAGGATTGTCCTGAAAGAGACATTCCAGGGGTCTATTCTTTTAAGGAAAATTTGCAATCTTGTATTTATTATTAATCCAATTTTTTTCAAATCCTCTTAAACTAATGACTGAATATTCTCTTAAACCTTTAATTCGAAAATAAACATTTATCAATTATAAAAGATAATTTCTTAATAAAACATTTGCTTACATTTTAATTTCTATTAATATAAATAGAATTTGATATACTAAAAAAGACATCATGGTAAAAATTAATAAGAAACTGTAATTTTTTTATTTCATAAACCGTTAATAGCAGAAACACAAATTTAAAATATTTTTTTTATGAGATAATTCATTTTTTTTTAATTTATTTCAAGGGAAACCAAACTTTATTATTAAAAAAAAAAAGTCTTTTTTAAAACGAATCATCATATTTTAATAATTTGTATGGTAAGCCTATCAAAAGAAGGGGGGCGGCTCTGCTGCAGGAGCCTAAGCGGGATGGGCAGTAGGTTGGGTAATCTGCTGCCACAATCCCCAGGGATGGCTGATGTTATGCCGAGAGGCAATTCTGGCCGCCCCTGGGATGAAGGGGGAGGTATTTTAGTGGGTGAGAGCCCCACATGACTGGTACAGCTTTATCCTCCTCCTAGGCAAAACAAAAAAAAAAAAAAGAAGCCTATCAAAAGACACAATAAAAAGAATACATTTCATTGGAAATTACTAACTCCCTTCAAAATTAAAGTTTTTTAATTAATTATTACAAAAAATGTTTTAAATTATAAATTTTGTTTAAAAAAATTTGTAATTTCAGGAGTTTTACAAAAATGAACTCTTTTAAAAAACAAAATTTTTATGGAAACTATTTATTTAGAGGATAAAGTTTGGTTTATTTATTGGTTCTAATTTATGTGAAATTAATAAATTTATGTGAATGTAATAAGTTTATGTGAAATTAATAAATTAAATTAATAAATTTATAGTTAGTTTTTTAATTTCTGTTACATAGTGTACATAATCATAGTACAGAATTACAATTATTAATTGATATTATATTATAAATAATCTCTGTTAGAAGTGTATTTTATAGAAATACCATAGGGCTTTATCTGACCATTTATAAAACCTAACCTATATCTGCAGTGCTATGCAACAGCTTGCTTGCTTTCATAATGATAGCAATATGACATCTGTAAAAAGTAATTTTCAAAACAGGAAATGAGGACCAATAATAACTACAAGCAGATCCCAGAAAGAAATAGATCACAGATTGATTAGAAATGATACTGTTGATAATATTAGTGATTTCTTAGAAAGTGAAGGGGAGATTTGACATTGTGGATCCCCAGACAATATACCATGGCAAATTATACAAACATTGCACACACCAAGTGTATCATAAACTGTTTTTAATAATGGGTTAAACCTTCCAAACCAATATGATAACTTTCCTATGGAAGATGCTGGCAAGCAAACTACCAGAAGAATGTTAAACACTACCAAAAGTCTTAAATGGTAGATTCTTATAAAAGGTTATTCAATTGGTCAGATAATGTCAGAACACAACCTTATAGGACATATCTTTACCAGAAAAGATCTGAGGGCATTTCAAGTGGTACTTTGGAATTTACAGTACCCTATTCCAATTGATGTGATCAAAGAGGGAATTGAAAATTAAGGACAGCGAATTCAAATCGTTATCAATGTCCATGATCTGATTACAAAGGAAGTTTCTTTACAAAAAATCTAAACAGTTTCTTTATTAATCTAGAACCACAAAATAATAACAAAGGTATCTTCATACACTGCCAACTGCTGTGTTAGGTTTAAAGAACCTAGGAAGTCTCCTGGGATTGTCCAATGTATGTGATCCTAGCAATATGGATATAGTAGTACTAATAATTATGAGATTGTACTACTGTATGAAATGCAAAGGAAATCACAGAACCATGAATTGTTAGAAGAAATATAGAAATATTCTGGATACTGTGCATGGTGTTATTTAGACCATCCCACAAATTGCAAAGGCTATAGAGAGTATAAGGAGATTTCAGAAAGAGAAAAATCCATTATGCACCAAAAATCATTCCTCCAAGAACTTTTGAAAGTGAAATGAAATTATTCTAGTTATGTACCACTGCCCAGGACAGATCTTTTGACCTGAGTAATAACAACTTCCCGTCACTGAATCAGTGATCTTCTGGGAATGTGAATTGCTCATCCTCAAAACCATTTGAATGTTCATCCCCAATCATTTGCTGAGGCAGTGGTGTAAATAATATTGATAATTCTTCAACTGAGGATAAATTACAGAAATTGACACTGAACATCACTGACTTTCTAATGTAACAGATCAGGAACCTCATAAGTCTACTGACAAAAACATTGATCATTTTGATGTCTGTTATTAAGTTTGATTCTATTATCTCACTTACTGCCTTACTTGTTATTCTTGCTGAAATCTCTTACTACTTTTTTAATTTATTATTTTTATTTTGCACATGTATGAATTCATTCATTATCTGTTTTATTAACAGACAACTGAATGCAGTTTTTGTAAAAAGATAGATATTGTTGTAGGGTGAACAATATAAGAAAGAGCCATAACTTTGAATTCTCAATTGTCTTTAAGAATAATATAACACTAATTTGCCGGCCTCCGTAGCCGAGTGGTAGCGTCTCGGCCTTTCATCCAGAGGTCCCGGGTTTGAATCCCGATCAGGCATGGCATTTTTCATACACGCTATAATTTGTTCATCTCATCCTCTGAAGATATAACTTAACGGTGAAGTTAAGTCATATCACTAATTTAAAGCGGATAAAATTTTTATATAAGCCACTACATAAATTTCCTCAATAGGCCAATTTTCTAATGGGAAGCCTTAAAAATTTTGTATCACCAATTACTAAATTACATACAATCACCATACAATCATACAATAATCATTCAATAATCATACAATCATATCAATAGCATAAATAAAACCAAGAGAAAAATGTAATCAGCATATATTTGCAAGAATGTATTTAGTAAATAAGCTTAAAAAAACCATTTATAGTTACTTAATAACTTAATATGTCAGATTATGCACACCAACATATATTTCCAAATAAGTTTTTTTTTGTTTTAAATATAAAAATAGTTATTTTAGTAAAATAACTCTAAATCTACTGAAATATCCAAAATTTTGTAACTCAGTATAAATATAAATAGAGGATAATAGTTAAATAACTTAAAATCACTCGCTGCATATTATAGTAAAAGCGGTTGAACACACAAGAATCAATGATAAAAAATATATATCATAAAGGAAATAATATTGAAAAAATATACTTGTAACTAACAACTCACACACTTAATAATGATTAATTAAATTTATACTCAATCTCCATATTTAACTACTATTACAAATTAAAAAATATTAATTACATATTCAATTAACTTTCCTTAAAAATTTTTTTTTCCAAACACTTAACATAAAAACAGAACAAACTACATTTTAATTTTTTTGTTACATATAATATTTTTATATTTACATTAAAATATAGCATTAACATTAATTATATCTATTAGAATTCAATACAACAAACAAAATAAAACATAAAATAAAATAATATAATTAAAACATCTGAAATAAAAAACATGATAAATTGTAAATAACAGATAACAAACAAGGAAACGAAAAAAACAATTTATGTGTTGTGAGAAAAAAGATTGGTAAACCATCAGTAAATCTGGACTGGACTTGATCGGCTATGCTGTTTAAAAAAAAAAAAGAAAAAAAAGACTTTCCTGAATGTTATTGAATAGAATACACTACTGAATATGTATGTTTTCAAAGTTTAGAAAAAAATTTGTTGGCAAGAATTGAAATCATTTTAGTATATCTATCAATTAAATATCAAATATAAAAATCAACTATAATTTGCAACCATTAACAAAATTACATTTTTCTTGATATAATATAACATTGAAACATATTGAAAATATGTAATTTATTTAATGTTAATAATATCTAAACAATAACAACAGATGACTTAATAACCTCCGAATATGAATGCACATTATTTTAGATCTTTTTTTGTTAAATATGTACCAGATTCATTGAACTTCTTTTTTTCATTCTTAAAACAATAAATTTTAACATAAATTTGAATTGTCTTTGATATTTATGTAGATGACATACTTTCATTAATGGACATTACTCCTGTTTTAATTAAAAAATAGTACAATAATGTAAATTACACATTTGTTAAAAACTGCCATTCTTCAATATGTATGATGCAATAACTAATATTGTAGTCAACACGACCAAAGAGTTCATGACTATTATATTTTTTCACCAAATTATAACATCCGAATAATGTAAATCAAACATCAAATATTTCTACACAAAAGTTATTTTTTTTAAATATAATTTCTTGTGGTAGGAACCAGACTAAGATTATAATGTATATTTTAATAATTGTAATAAAGAACTTTTATTTATTTATTTTTTTTAATTAAAATTTATTTTGAATGAACAGCCAACCTCCTTGTAGGAAGTGAGTGAGGTAGCAACTCTGCCTTTTACCTGGAAAGTTCTAGTTTCAAATCTTAGTCAAAAAATTATTTCATAAAAAAAAACTATGTTCTGTGTAATCATCAATCTAAACTTATAATTATGTAATGATAATTAAAATAACATAATGATTACTGAATAAATAAATAAACAGTATCAACATTTACCATGTGAAAAAAGAATTACCGAAATTGGATCACCTAATTATAAGTTATTCACAAAAAAATTTATTAAAAAAAAAATCCTGCATACCTATTTTTTTATAAAGTTTATAAAAGTTCTTTATAAAGTTTTAAAGTTTATATACATAATATTCACAGGTATACTTCACTCACAAAAACTTATATACAATAAATTCAAGGCTCGAAAACTAATAAATTAAATAAGTTCATAGTAAGTATGATCTATAATTAATGATGCATTTGAATAAAATTAAGTAGAGTCCGGTGTATTTAGTCATCCAGATTATGTCAGGTAAAGTCAAATCTAGTCCAGATTTCACGGTTCCTTACAGCTTAACAATAGTTACAGAGAAATAAACTCACATACTTTACATTTTATTACTTCTATACAAGTTCTGACTTAACATTAATTACAAATAATCAGTCGTCGTCATAAACATAATCACCTCCCCATTATCAATATAATATCTTTAATTAATAAACTATACTTCATTTTCAAAGAATCAGTCATTATAAACCACTACTTTTTTGTTTATTTACTTTTTTGTAACCTAATTAAAATTTTACATTGAAAAAAATTGATAAACGTATAAACAGTTATGAAATGAAAACATATATATACAAGTTTATATGTTAATTTATAAACATATAAACAAATGTACAAATCCATATACAAAGTGACTGAAAAAGCATCCAGCAGCACATTAACATATATTGTCTTTTGTAATAGTTAATGGCAAAAAAAAGATCACATAACAGTATTACAGGAAAATGGCAGATTAAGGAATTTTAAAGTAAATTGCAAATAAAGAAAGTAAAACAAACTTTTTTGCCTTTTTAATTCACCATCAAGATCAATGCTTATTCTTATGCTTATTCTCCATTGCATAAAATATTTTTTTCTCATTTAATAATGAAAACTTTAAAAGCAGACTTATACAAACTTATAATAAATATAGACTTGTAATATATATATTTATCATATTTTTTCATTTGCTTAAATAAAATTTGTTTCCTGGACAATCCATTTACAATTCAAGAAGCTGCCAAATTGTACAGAAGCAGAAGAAGCAAATATTATTCATTAGCAAACTAATGATGTCATTATACAATAATAATATCATAATGATATTATTATCATATTGATATTATTGTCATTATAACAATGATAATATCATAATTATACAGTGATAATATCACTGTATAATATGCATCACTGATATTTATTGTTAAGTGCTTGCCTTACCATAAAGGGATTGGCAATTTAAGACCCGACCAAACCAGTTATATTTTAAAAGTAAATAATTCCTTGATAGGGTGTGCCCAGCAGCTGTTAAGTTGTTGGTTCTAATTAACATGTCCTGGACTGACAATCCACAGGTACAATGATTATAGGTGGTACACTCCTTACATGAACAAGCAATGCAGCTTCCTAACAGCCCTGAATCAGGTTTCTTGATTTAAAGCTCTTAATAGAT